>JADWOT020000005.1:1285117-1513117 GCA_036345935.2 Taenia hydatigena
GCTGAAGGTTTCCCTGCTCGATGTTGAATATTCACTTGCGCAGAACATAAGTAGCGTGACTTTGTGCTTGGAGGCGTTATGAAAGACTGGATGCGGTGTTTTGGTGCTAAGCGGTAGTCTGGTGAGTACTTTTCTGCAAGACGAAATGTTGTATAAATTAAGTCCAATGTTATCGTTGGTCCACAAATATTATTTTGCTTGCTTATTTTTTTGAAATAGGATGTTCAGGTTCTGTCGCCTTTGACAATAGTATGGCGTGAAGTGAAGCCAATATGAAGTTGTTGTGGAGCAATCGGAATTATGGTTGGTGTGAGCTGTATATGCTTGAAAATGGTTTGACTAATGCTGAAGAAATTGGACGCAAGTTGTTGAGGAGCATCCGTGCATGCATAACTTACGCAAGGAGGCGTTTTCATTGACGGCTACAGGTTTATGTGCTACAGTGAGTAAGGTGACATTGCCAAAGAACGATTGATTGGTAGGAGAAACGGTAAATGACCATTGACTTGGTGCCTTACTTGGTTCCGTGGGTGTGTGTTTAACGACTACATCTGTCGGTTAATGGTACTGAGTGCTGCTGTTGCCTAATGCAGGTAGCCAAGTTTGTCATCGTATGGTTGCCATTCGGCACTAGGTTTGAGACTGATAGCCACCTCAAGTCTTAGTTGTTCTGTTGATGTCATGGGCTTGAGGTTGTATCGTTGACAGGATTTGCAATTTTGCTTGTAGACATGGTGGTCGGTGGATCCCCATCATTCTCTATGGAATGCGCTTCGGCCATAGGAGGTGAGGAGGAGACTGCAGATGCGGCACAATTACCAAGAAGAGAATAGAGGATGGCGCTGGAGCCGGAGAGAGGGACTGTGCAACGCTTCGGTGGTTTGTTAAATGACGGGTGTTGGTGATGGAGGCACATATTTCCCCCGCTGTTTTACCTTCGCGGAGTGGGTCTTGGGTATGTGGAATAGATGTGTGTTCTGCCCAAACGTTGTGTCTTCTTTGGTGTTCTTGGGGTGAGGGAAGGGCTGAAGGCGCTGCAGTGGGTATGTATGCAGTAGTGATGGAGATGTTTTGTTGCGACTTAAAGCACTGTTGACTGTAGCACATTTGTGTGACTACTATATGAAATGGTCGTTTAATGGCCACTTTAGATGGATGTTGCTTGCACTGGACACGAGCTAGCCGATGAGCACGCAGGGTCGTGGTGTTCCTTTTGCAACTTTGTGGCCCATTTTTCGTCTGTGGAGCGCCATCACAGTGGTCTCCGTTGTGATTTTTGCATTTCCTTCCATGCATCTCTGTTGGAATCTGGTAGCGTTGCCATTTCCCTTCGGTGTTTTCAAATTATTAATTATTAATAAAGTAAAGCTAAACGTCGCAAATAAGTTAGTAGGTTGAGTTGACACACCTTTATAACAACTTATTGTCCGTGTAGTTGAGCCTAAGTTAGTAGTCCACAGAAAAGATGGCCACAAAACAAATCAACTACATGTGAGAAAACATTACATTAGCGTGTAATGATAGTCCGGATACATGCTAGTCATCGTGGTATCTCAATGTAAAGGTAAACCTTGTCTTGCTAAAATCGTTTTCAAACGTTTTTAATGTTGAAACGCAAAACGCCCAAAGCAGTCGCCTCCTACCTATGTTATGAGGAGCTATCTGTACATATTGTGATGAAATGGAAGTATTCTGTATGTAAGCACCTGTTGATAGCAAGGCGGTAGTCTGCGTTATCGCGGCGCCAACGAGTCTTCCCTTTATATTCAGCATCCCGTTTTGTTTAATCGTTAAAACGGCGAAGAGCAGAGGCACTTGGCTCCTACGTCTGCCGTAAGGAGCCGTCGGTAGAAATTGACCAAATGGAGGTGTTCTGTACGTGAGCACCTCTTGGCGATAGGGCGGTAGTATCTGCGATCGCGGTACCGACGCGTGTCTCCTTTCCAATCCGTATCACGTTTTTTTATTGTTGAGACAACTGGTGAGCTTGTCGGCTCCTACGTCTGTTGTAATGAGCCGTGTGCAGAGATTGTGACGAAATGGAGGTGTACTGTGAATGAGGACTTCTTGGTAATGGGGCGGTAGTCTGTATCATCGCGGCACCGCCGCGTCTCTCCTTTGCAATCCGTTTCACGCTTATTATTGTTGAGCAGATCCAGTGAACAAGTCGCGTTTTGTCTTGGTTATGAGGAGCTGTCGGGGCAGATCGCGACGAAATGGAAGTATTGTGCATTTGAGCACCTCTTAGTTTGTGTTATCGCAGCATCGACGCGTCTTTCCTTTGCAATCCGTTTCACGTTTTTTTATTGTTGAGAGAGAACTGCTGAGCTTGTCGGCTCCTACGTCTGTTGCAAGGAGCCGTCGGTGGGGATTGTGACAAAATGGAGGAGTTCTGGACGTGAGCACCTCTTGGCAATAGGGCAGTAGTCTACTTTATCGCAGAACGGACGCGTCTCCACTTTAAAATCAGCATCAAGATTTTTATAGTTTAGGCAGATCTGATGGGCGGTAATCTGCTATCGCGGCACCGACGAATCTCTCCTTTAAGTGTGGTGACGTTTTATATAGTTGAGACGGAGGATTGGTCATGCAATCGCCTTTTGCGATGGTCTTAAGGCGCTGTCGTTACAAATTGTGAGGAGTTGGAAGTATTGTTTAAGTGGGCACCTCTTGGTAGTGGGACGGTAGTCTGTTGTGCCGGCACCGTCTGATTTCTCTTTCTTATTCGGTGTCAGGCTTTATATTGTTGAGACGAAGGATTGGTCATGCAGTCGCCCTTTGCGATGGTCATTTGGTGCGTGACCCTCACCGTCACGCAACACTTTATATCAAGTGCTGTTGATGACTCTGTATGTCTTCATGATGTGCATTGGCTACTGAGACGCTCGTAGCCAACCAGATATTGCCATTAAATGCTGCCTTTAATCGGTGGCATCTACACGTACGAAAGTGAGGACGCGCAATGTCGGCTCTGGTGAGAATACGTCTGTAAGTGAGCAGCTCAGTATTGATGTTGTGGTGTTGGAGGTGAAGCAGTGCCGAAGCACGCACTTATTGACTCATCTTTGGTGGTCTTTTAATGTCCATGGGGTTCCATGCAAACGTTTAGGATGTTCACTTTAAATGCTATAGTCCTCCATGCGGCCCCGACTCCCTCCAGCAAGAAGCAGTTAAGCAGGGAAACAGAACGGACAAGGCTTGTGCAGTGCCCATCCTGTGATTGTATGGCGTTAGAAGCAGTTTCACAAAAAACTACAAGCTCTCCGTGCCACCATTGGTCCTCTGCTTTACTTCATTTTACATGATTAGTACTCCCCACTACCTTCCCAATTTGCTCCTCCGTTTGATTCGCGTAACTTTCAAATTAAGTGCCTTTCCTCCAAAATGACGCTTTTTTGCAACTCCAAATGAAAAACACCCCTTTTCAATGGTAAACATCAAAGAGCTGACTTTGAGTGGTTTCTTCTTCAATGATGATCTTATTTTGTAAGACTGGTTCATGTTTTGAGCAGTCTCTAATGACGATACATTAACGCACTCATTCGACGCCTCCTCACACGTTGATAAAAGCCATCGTAATGAGAATATTCTTTGCAATGGGTAAGCGTAGGGGTGTAGGTGCCTTCAATGCAAGTCTAAGAGCAATGGGATTTTAGTTTTGTACTATTGTCGATTTGTGTTCGATATGAGTAAATACATACACATCCAATTATGCATACAGCGTCATTACACGATTGCATGCAAAGTGGACGACCATCAGCAGGGCAAGAGGGCTAGCTTTAGCCCATCTGCTATTGTCCTCCACAAAATCTTCGGTTAGGTTAAATTATATGAACGGATGAATTTAATATGTATTCCTGACTAAATAAAAAGACTACAGCTCATTGCTTGCTCACGCTGACAGCTATACAGCCGTTTGCCCTCGTCTGACAAACTCACTCTACCAATGCCAACTGTGCTTTTCATTCTCCCCCTTTCATCACAGCGCACCATCAAGCTCGGTCGGTGAAATCAAAGCCAAACACTGACGCATCAAAGGTAACACCCTTACTTGGGCCTTACATCTCTTCTAATTCACAATAAATACCTGCTTAGGGGTGCCACTAATCCAAATGCGAGCTTATTTAATGAGTAGATGGGCACATAGTTTGGTAAATGCGTAGACAGAAGAACAGCTTCAAGAAGACATTGCCACACAAAGTTGTCAATTTCCAAAAGAACCACAAGGCCGCCAAACACACGATATTCAACTGCGTTCCCTGCTATGTGTGGGGATTTCGAATTATAGGAGTGAAGGGATGCGTTCATCGTATAATCCTTGTCAGTAACAATTCCATTCAGCGTCGTAGGCATTTGAAGCTGTCGTGTGGAGCAATAAGTGGCAAATGGTTGGCGTAATTGGTTTGCCCACAAGAAATCAATTGCATTAGGCCTTGCGTTGCATCTAACAAATTCATTCTTATTTAAAGTGCGAATAGCTGCGCATTCCTTTGTAAGTGTAGACCGTCTGTTTAACAAATTCCCACGCATTCATTGCAATCGCAATGATCAAAGCTATTTTTAAGGGTTTGCTTTAAGGAGGAGGTAAACATTGCAGTAAAGTGGACAAGTTTAATACAGCGTCAGGGCAGTGGATTTGACTTAGTGTTTATGCATATTTTGTAAATGTGGAGGCTGGGAATAAGGACTCATCCACGGCTTCTGTTCGAATTTCTCTCATTATACGGCCACTAACTCATTGCTTAAAGCAATCAGCTTCCTCTTCCTTCAACCAGCTCTGCTTTTACAAACGTAGCGATCCATAAGAATCTCCCTATCTCACATCTTCCGCATACCATCAAAAAAAGACTCGAAACACAGCATGCCTCCTTTCCTTCGAGCCCAAACTTCTGGGTCATGCCAAAACAAAGATATGGGGAAGAATTTATTTCGGTGAATATGAAGGCTATGATACTTACGTGGGTGCGTTATAAAGAGAAAGGAGGATAATAAAGCATGAAAGATGTTGCAGTGCTTTGATTGCCGTCAGTTGAGGTGTGAGTCCACCTCGCGATGCTTCCGCATAATTGGGTGAGAGCGAATGTGGTGAAAGTTAAAGTTGGTGTTTCCTTGGTAGTTGTACACTTTGCAGAATATCTTGGCCACTCATCTTCCAGCCCCTCTTCCTTCCTCCATGCCTCATAGTCTTGATTACCTATTAAGTCTCAACCACTCACGTCCATCTGCAGGGATAAGAAAATTCTATGCACAGACTAATTTACAGGTGGACTTGTGTGCTCTGTCCTGACCTGTTCTTCTCTTCCTTAACCAATAAGCCTAACTAATGGTGGCATACTTTGAGGGGCATTTAGACTCGCATCTCAATCCCATTTAGTTTGCCATCCTAATGCCCTTCTCACCCTTTCGAAGTTGTAGAGTAGGCCGCATTATTCAATAAAGGTAGCATCCTTAATACAACTAACAAATGGAGATGGATCCTTTGAGAGTTATGTAAGATGCGGATGTTACTCTGAAAGGATTTGAGGGTTATGCAGAAGAATGCGGACATAGATGCAGGCTGTGAGAAAAGAGTTTATGAGTCAGTGGGCCGGAAAATAAACGCAGGTTATGCTCCGATTTTGTACATCTCCTAAGCGTAGAGCTGCTGTGCCTTTTTCCCTTCATCTCGCTTCACTTAGCCTTGCTTTACTTACTCGGCCATTGGAGTTGCCTCAGTTGAAGTGTCGAACACCTCGGTGATCCATGTTTTCCTTATTGCGTTCCACGGCCATTTTCATTTGCGTGTGCTTCGTCATTTCTGGCTTTGCCACCTTCGCTTTCTTATTTTGAACATGCCACTGGCATTTGACAAATAGCAAAAGGGCATTGCATGGTGGCGGAATTGGCAGCGCTAGTCCTCTCCGTGTCTGCGGCAGCATTCCTTATGCTCCACTGATTTTTGCAAATGGATAGACGTATTACTGTTGCTAATGTGGAGACTGCCTGAGTAGATGCGGGGATGTGAGAAGGGGTTTGTTGAACAACTGGCAGATGTTTACATTTTGAGCTATTGGTGCTATGTAAGCACAATTTCTCGATCTTTTCTCACCCGAGCATAATGTGGACTACCGGCTTAAACAGGGGTTGGATTTTTCTACCCCATTAAGCTAATCCGTTCATGCATTGAACATCTCCTCATCGTTGTGTTGTTGCAAACGCTTTAAGAGTAGGTGTTAGGACCGGAACATTTGCAAGGCCTATTCAATCCTCCTCTTTGATGAAATTAGTGTTTTCTCTCAAGTTCAGCCCATCAGCTGCTTATTTGCCTGTCTTCTCCACCCAGCATGCTTGTGCATCACCAGATCTTCTCTGCCGTTGATTTGTTTGGGTAGAATGATCCGGCTCTTATTAAAATGCATGAATTGATAGTGCACTACACCAGACTGTGCCTTATCCCATCCCACTCTGTCGCACCGAGCCGAGCCGTATCACACATTTTTGCATAATAGTGTTATCACATCCCATCCACATTTGCCACACTTCATCAATTGGCGCACCGCATGGAGAGCTGCAGTGATTACGCGCTAAGCACTAATGTGGGATGATCGACGAAGAGGTGGGAAGGAACACGGGCTCAGCCGGGATTAGGGTTCGTGGTGAAATAAAAGACTACATTTAGCGAACAGGGCTTTGAGATTTGGCGAATTTCCACCAATGAAAGACAAGTGCAGCACTCAAGATAAGAGCCACAAAAGCACGGTCTAACGCGCTTTTAGCCAAAAGTTGGCTAAGAGACAGGAAAATGTGGCATTCTTCAGGCATTGCGATCTTTACACAATCACATCAGTGGAGGCTAATTATTCAAACCAGCTTGATTTTTGTCTAAGAATAAGGAGATTATTATTTATTGGCTTTACTGTTATAATATTCCTCTTATAAAATACAGACATGACACACCTTCAGTTATCATGAGATTGTAATAAACACGTGTCACATATGTGGGAATTTACAAACAAACGCGTATGGTAAGGGACGTTGAAGTCAGTTTATGGCAGAACTCAAGCCGAAACAAAAATTAGGATCATAAGCGCGAAGACTGCATTATAGGTAAGATGGTGATAAAAGGGAGTGAGACCAATGGCATGGCCCAATGGTCAGTCCACCCAACGAAGAAAATATGGTCAAACAAGTAACTGTGACCGAAAAGGAGAATGAAGCAAACAACACAGTGTATCTCATAGTCACTCTCGTCTTTTGAGCGGCGCCTTCAGCGTTATTCATGGAAACCCGCCCACGTCAGTCGTCACAACACAATTGACGCTTAAACGACACCCAAGATGCAATCGTGCCATTCATCCAAATTGTATGCAAGTGAGGATGCGTGTTGGCAATTTCACTGCATGTGAAGTTTCATGGCGTTTGGAAGTGCATTCAATGGAAGGAGATTCAGGTGGCCATCACACGTGTCCATAGCTAGACGCTGGAACATCGGCCCAAAAGCAGATTGATGCTGGGGAAAACGAGATTGCACACACTACCTTGCCGCGTGATTCTCACCACAGAGTCGCTCGGTCATATTCACTTCGATTTCATTTAGCTGGTAGGAGAGTGGAGCAGAAGCTGTCAGTTCAGTTAATCCGCATCTTCACGTGGGTGCGGTAGGAATGCTTGGGAGGGAAAACCTTCCAGACAACTTGAGGCTGGAGTCGCTTCTGCTCCTGATTACAATGTGGGACTGGAGTAGTTGCCCAAGGCAGAAAGTATATATACTCCTTCTGACGCTGAGCATCAGCAGCCCTCCCATCTGTAGAATATGCACTTCTCTCGCATCGCTAAGGTTTTCACAAGCGGTGAAAATCAGTGCGAAAATCCATTGGAATGTGATGCTTTTATCAATGCTTAAAATATAGCATCTAGAGACTTCCTTGAAGACAAAGGAAGACATTATGCTCGGGCTGGGCTGTCGACATGCACCCAGGTTAGGCCCATCCGGCGAAGGCAATATGGTTTACAAAGTGATCGCAGCCAATGGCGAGAATCAAACAAACAACAAAACGATTCACACGTGGAGTGAGCAATGCATTTCTACGTTAGGCAAATCGCTTGCCCATATCAGACTACAGGCGATTCAACTACGAGCATAAGACTGTGGTATTTTAGACGAAAGGAAGAAATTAAGCACCATGCAAATTGACTACCGAGAACTGGTTGCAGCATGAGCGAATAAAGGACGAAAGATTGGAGCGGCACGGGTAGAGTTAGGGAAGGCATTTCGCGCTTTTAGCGAATAGGCACTTTCGGCTGTGTACATCTGTCTGGTGGATATGTTGATTAGGGGAGACACTTCACTGAAGGTCAATCGACGGGAGGGCATTTCGTTACGGCTTAACACACAATTTTAGTCTGAATACTGCTGCAATTTCTAGTGCTTTTTGGGAAGAAATGATGTTAGGAAGTGCTCAGTGTTGAAAGGCATAAAAGCAACACTCCCAATTTGCCATAATTTATTGTTAAGAAGACTCTTTCTGTTGGGTTCTTTCCCTTAAAGTTATGGTTTTTCTTTTACGCAATGAATCATGAGTGGTGTCATCGTGCCGTTCACTGCTTTACCAGTGGTCGGATATGGATGAGCGGGTGGAGTGAGGGATGCTGTTCGCTCAAGTCGGCATCGCTAACCACAATGGAACCACTGCTGGCGAGCGAAAGGGCAGCAACTCAAGAGGCGATAGACAAGGTGGATGTGGACGTGGAGGTGGGACCAAATGAGAAAGAAGGGGAGGAGAGAAGGATATTGGTGCAATGGGGAGATTACAAGAGGTAAAGCACAAGACACCCTGCTCCTTAAAATATTCTGGCGAGTGTCACTAATATTTGTGTCCTTCCACGTAGAAACAAGTCAGTTAGCTAGCTGGCCAGCCAGCCAGCCACATGGGTTGAAAGAGATAAGGAGAGACGCAACAATAATTAAGTTAAATAGGATAAGTGAATGAAGTAAGAAATGGGTGAAGGAATGGAGAGAAAGGTAATGCTGTGTTCACTGCTTAGAAATCGACGCGCAGAGAAATTGATGCAGAGATGTGTGATGAAATGGACCATCAGAAGGGCATGCATATAGGCTTAGAGAGAGGGACGGATAGGCAAGTGGGTGCGTGGATGATAGGCAGGCGGGGAATCAGTACTTATCCAAATGCCCCAGTCGACAGCTCATTTACTGCCCTTCTCTCTTCCTTGTTTATCGCCCGCTTCCCCTCCACTCTCCTACATCCTTCAGTAAGTTCGCATTCTTCCACACCCTCCTTCATTCCTTCCTCCTGGTCGCTATGCAAACGCCCTTTTTACTCATGGGGACATGCACCACCCTCTAGAATCTTGGTCTCTTCCTCCTCCTCTTCTCCGATGCTAATGAGCCACACGACTGAGGAGGCGTCTTCACTACAGCTGCTGTCGTTACCTTCAATCCCAATCCCACCGACTGATCCACCGACTAATGATTCGAATCTCTGACCTACAATTGAAGTGATTGATTGACTGAATAACTTGGTAATACACTCATCCCCTTACTCCTTTGCTTTCGTTTAGACTGCTCCTTTGCTTGACTGATTGCCAATACAATGATTCCGTGTTATAATCTGCAGTTGCAATAAAGTGCTGAGGGCAGGGAGGGAGGGGGTTGACCTGGTCCGAGGAAGAAGCGAGGCCACAGCACCGGCACCCAGATGCCCACCAATTTGGCACCCTCCTTTAACCCACCCGTCAATCAAGGTGGCAGCGCAATATCGCAGGCATAGATGCAGTAATCCTCCTTCCCTCCCTCCTTGATTGCCTGGATTTCCAGTGGCTGGCGCTGCTGGCTCGCGGATGTTTTTATTTCACCACACACAATTTCTAATGGCTCACGCCGACACACATTCGACACATTTTTAATCCATTCCCAAGGCTAAGTAGTAGCCACGTCACCTCCTAACAATTCATGATACACTCAGCAGTGGACAACTTACTCCAAGATGCACCCTCTATCTCTGCCTACAATCAACTGCAACCCAACAAAATAAAACAGTTCAGTACACGCTGGAGCAAAATATGCCGCAGCTGTCACGCAGTCGCACAAATGAGCTACGGCCAAAAGTTCTTCAGATCACAATAGAACATCTCCATTACCACCGCATACACATCCACTACAACGCCCGCAGTCTTTCCTTACCCCCAAGAAGGTAAAAGGAGACACAATATTTGGGCAAAATGCACATCTATTCCACACACCGACAACCCACCCAGCAAAGGCACAACAGGGGGGAAAATACGCGGCCCCACCACTAACACCCGTCAATTGACAAACTACCGATGCATTACATAGCCCGCCTCTCCCCCTCCAGCGCCATCCTCCGTGCTCTTCTTCGTAATTTTGCCGCATCTGCAGTCGCCTCCTCACCTCCTATGGCTGAAACGCACTCCGTAGGGGATGATGGGGATACGCTGACCACCACACCTAAAAGCAAAAGTCACATCTCCGTCAACGTTAAGACCTCAAGGCCACGGTATCGGGAGAACAACTAAGACCTCATGTGGTTACCAGTCTGAAATCTACTGTCGCATGGCAACCATGCGATGACAAGCTTAACTACTTGCATTGGGCAGAGGCAACACTCAGTACCATCAACCGACAGATGGACGTCAGACAACACAAACACACACACACACACAAATCGCAAGATTACACAATTTGATGAGGGAATAAACGGCATATTAGGATCTGCGGACGCGGGTGCAGCATCAAGTCATCGAGCATTTACCGTTTCTCCTACGAATTAATCGCACTTTGGCAAGATGCCACCCCACTCACTGCAACACTCACACATGTAGACGTCATTAAAAACGCCTCTTTGAGCAAGTTATGCATACGTGAGAGCTTGTCGATAACTTGCGTCGAATGACTTCACCTATTGTTAAAGGCGACAGAACATGAACACCCTAATTTAAACAAACCGATGACAGCATCAAGTTCAACCTATGAAGCATACTATCTCATGGGGAGGTACTTACCAGACTACCACTCGCCACTCAGTTCGGTCCCGCGCGGCACCAAAACACTGCATCCAGTCTTTCACAAGTCCTCCAAGCACAATGCCACGCTGCTTATATCCTGTGTGAACAAATGCTCCACATTGAGCAGGGGCGTTTCAGTAGGGTCGATTGGTCGAATGATCGCAGCACCACATCTGTCGACAACGACGACCAGTTTAAGCCAGTAGTCCTCATTATGCTAGATAAGAAAAGATTGAGAAAGTGTCAACGACGACGACGACGACGACGACGACGAGCTCAAGGGCGCTTGATGCGGTCCCAGTGGACTGCCATGGTTTGGCTTCTACAGCCACATCCTCCTTTGCTAATGCCACCGTCACCAACGATGTATGTTGATGGATGGGTCACATAACCAACTTGAGGGCCTGACTGGTCAAATACAATAGTACTGCGATAACAATTTTTGTGCACAAAATTAGCACCTTGTACTGTGCACTGGTGTCTCCGTGCTTACCGCGAAATGCCCCAGGGGATAAAATCCCTCCTGCCGTACCTCGAGCCCACAACAACTTCAGCACCATGTAGAGCCAAATGATTGGTAGGCTTTCCCCACTGTTCCCAACAAATCAGACCTCACCCGCCATAATCCCTCCTTATCGAAGTAACCCACTATCCAACTAACCGTTAGAACAGCTTCAACTGCTCCCCTTCACAACTGTTAGGCGTAACAAACAAACGTGAAATAATGTTCTCTCTAGACAGCAAAAACTTGTCCGAGTCCAATTTCCGATTCTCATTCAGTAAAAAAATCTGCTATATGCGTTCCCACATACGCATATGCGTGAACACAACTACAAACAAGTAAATTCCATGCATTGCAAATACATGAACCAGGAAATGCCATCAGACACTTGTGTGCAATAAAAGGATAGGTAAATAGAAAGATAAAAAGGCATACATTTTGAAATGGAAAACAAACCTAAGTCCACGAAAAGGACCTAGATTAGATTCTAAAATAGCCCTGCATCACTCCTCCCCATTCCCACCTTTTCAGTACTGCCCCAATCACCATCGCAATTCACCAGCCCTCCTCAACGCGATAATAAGCTTGCCTTCCAACTCAACACTATCCTCACCTTTATCTTGCCTGTTTAGCCTGAGGTCCTGCGATCATCCAATGCTCGAGCCAAAAGGGATGACACCTCTCGCCATGCCATCAAGGGCGCCGGCATCGTCCATGACGAGACCCACACAGCAGGTAAAAGGAGACGGTCCTGCAAATAGCGCAAAAACCTTGCATTGTCTACCATTCCGCAAGTTCATCACATAATGCTTCACGACCATGGCAAGTTCGCAGCACCTGCGAAGCAAAACAGCCAACAAATGACACGGCCGATATGCGACCATAGGCACAAACGATGTCTTAAAAACCGAACATTTAAGACCGCTACAATGTGAAGTCCACGTAGCGATGCAAAAGTTTCCAAGCAGTGCTGCAGACCTCTGAGTAGCCGCCCTTTTGCTTATGGGTCTGCCTCAACACCAACTCATGTCGGAGGCAAACTTACGACTAAGCAATTCCTGAGGCCCAACACAGCAAGTTCCACCAAGATAACATCAACACAGAACCGTGGTGCTGAAGTCAAGGAACAATCAAACCTCGAAATGTTCCTCATGCTCAATATGGTTCTTACCAATGCGCATGTTAGAGTCACGAAACCAACGCACCCATTACCCCACATGAAACGCGAAGGGACCCACAGTCAAGCGGTAAAATGCATGTTAATACACAGAAAAAGCGCATCAAATCAATCACTGCACAAGGACGTAGTGACCTATGAAATGCAACTCAATCTTACCTGAGAAATGCATTGAGCAATAGTGAGGGCGAGATTCGCATCCGGTGTTGCTAGGTAATAGCTCCGTGCTTAGCAGATAATGTCGCACTAAAAACACGCATTCCTGCACAATGAGAGGCCAATACCATCATGCATACCAACTAAAGTCCAATTGGCATGAAAAATTCCTAGTTTTATACGAATGAAGTCCACTGCGGCTAAAATTCAAGCCCACCTGCGAATAGCAAACACTTCACGCGGAAATGGAAGTCCAAGCCGACCGCGCAAATCCGGCTCGGCATAACAAATGAGTACAATTTGGCTTTATCTTTAGAAAGCAAAATTAGGCCCTACGACTGCCTACTTTGCTTCTTAAATAAAAAATATAACAAAGACAATGTTGAAAATCTAACAATGTGCTATCAGAAAAGAGTGAATAAAAATAGAACAACTAAAATGTTATTTTCAAACTGCAGAAGGCACAAAATGCACAACGTAGATAAAAAAGCACCTCTCTTGGTAACGATCCATTGCGATCACGTAGTTAGTGCTCCTCTGTCACTTTTAGGTGCTTCGATTGTCAATGGCGTGCAATGTAGTGGAAAATTAATATGGATGGGCATACAAATGGCTTGCGTGTGAATGAATCATGCGATGGTGAAGCTGTGTAACACCGAAGCTAGATAAGTGTCAGTCTGATCCAGAAGAATCAGGGACGAATCGGTCGTTGCATAATCAGTGGGTATATTAAGAAGGATAGGCGAACAGATGGGCGTTGTGATGCTTTGTTTCTTTGAACTACCGCTTTTGGTCAGGACCACAGGGATGGCCGCGTTGCTCAAGCTGCGTAGGCTGACTTCTATGCTATTTTGGCAGCTCTGTTCCCTCTGATCGCTGAATATGTATATATATTCTACCCTAGTATTCTGCCTTCTTTTGCCTTCAGAGGAGCCTCGTGACGCTACAGGCATGTGCGAGATAAATGTGCTTTTAATGGGTGCCGAATGGTGGATTTTTGTAGCTCCTCGTTTCCTTTGTGATTGTTAACGCAAAGTTTGAAGGTTTGTCATGCTTAAATGACTTGAAGGTCGATCGGACATGGTAGCAGATGCAGTGACAACGTTGACGCAAACAAGGTTGGCGACGTACAAAATCTCCAAGGGGGAGCAAAGACTACTGTAATACTTATATTCTTTAAGTGCGCTTTGTAGGCCAGAGACGGGAGAACAATTTGAATCGGGTGGGGGGTGGCGCGGCGACCCACAAGAGCGTGATCCATCCCCGTCCTAAATTCTCGTACTAGACCTCGCTGTACAATTTTCTGCCCCCCGTAACAAAGATGTCGAAGCGTGTTCTGACTTATAATAACAAGGGTGACCAGAAGAAAGAAGAGGAACCCTCTACACTGGTGGCAGCGTTGGTAGACCTCTCTCATTTCAAGGAAGGAATGAATTTTGGGAGCTGGATGGAAACCGTTAGGTTTAACATCCACTCGTACCCTCAGCGTCAGAGGATTCCGCTGATTCTGCACACTCTCCCTCAAGAGCTTTTCTCTGCAGCGATTGATGCCAGAGTCTCACCTGACTCCGATCTTGACCAGTGCTGCGAGATACTGGCCCAGCTCGTTATCGACTAGTGAGAGGAGTCGCTAGCTAGGGAGTTTTCCTCCTGTGACCAAAAATCAGGCGAAAGCGGTGAGGAATACGTGGGAGTCATGCAAATCTTTGCCAAACGGGCCTTCAGAGGCTGCCCGCTTAAAAAGGTGAAGAGATGGGTGGCTGTTCAATTCAAGGCCGGAGTCCGACCTCCGTCCATCGCAGCGAATTTCCAGGCCATGAAGATCAGCAATCTTAGCCAGTTGGTCGATGTCCAACCGCTGACCGAATTCCACACGTCCACGTTGGACTCCGCCGCCCCGTATCTCATAAGCAGGTGAGCAGCAGTTTCCTCCTTGACTCAGGAGCCGCAAATTCATTAGGGAATCCCCAAGCGTTCCCAGATCTCCGCAATAAGTTTCGCATTGGTCCCTTCTCTGCAAAACTTCTCTCAGCAGAAGGGAGAAAGATGAAGGTGAAAAAGGAGACGTTGCTAAAGTGTCACTGTAGGCCAGAGACGGGAAAACAATTTGAATCGGGTGGGGGGCGGCGCGGCGACCCACAAGAGCTTGATCCATCCCCGTCCTAAATTCTCGTACTAGGCCCCGCTGTCCAATTTTCTCCCCTTATAACAAAGATGTCGAAGCATGTTCTGACTTCGAGTAACAAGGGCGACCAGAAGAAAGAGGAGGAACCCTCTACAACTACTGTTTTCATCTCACTTACAAGTAGTTGCAACGGCAACAACTATAAAAATGGGAAAGAAGTCCAAAAAATCCTACAAAGGTAGGCGAGACATTGATGCTTAGTTGTGGGCAACTAAGCAGCCATCATCGTAGAGGCTACTAAAGCCTATTCCGTTATGCTGCCTGCTTACAGATAGTATTACCCAATAAACCAGACATCCTGTGCTTCCTTTTGTGGCAGACTGAAGATGGTCCAAGCCACAAAATCAAAAAACATCAGATGACAGCGATTGCAATCAGGGTTACTTTGGTGCTTTTTCAGCGCGAGCCTGTCGGTGGAGCAAACTGTTAAATAGAACTCAGCTGAAGGTGATGTTGTGTTCCTTGAGAACGCCTAGTCTAGCAGATGCACGACAGTGCATTAAAGACTGCCCTCTTTGGCTTCTTTTAGTCTAGACTTTGAAAAGGAGACCAAAATGCTTCGAGCCACGTAGATCAAGGCAAAATCGTGTAGAATGAGGCTTTCCCATGAGAGCTAGCACTTCGGAGCAAGCGTTTTGACACCGAGAAAGACGCTACTGTGCAGTAGTTTTCAGGCCCTTAATTAGTTGTCGCCTACACAAGCGATTGCTTAGTACAATGCATAACTTACTCACCTAGTCGTCGTGTTCATACCTTCCCAATGTTAAGGAATCATTGTGTTCAGCAAGGGTGACAAAACTTCAGTGTGTTCAAGGCTTCTTTTCCTTGTTTTGACTTGATTTTCCCGTCTGTCATTGATTTGCCACTGCACTGCAGATGGATGGACGGAATAAAATGATTCAATTTCTAGGGTCATTGCTACTTTACATGGGTGGCTAATTTCCGCCACTTCCCTGGGAGGCGAAACATCAAGAAATGGCAGGCATTTTTGTACCCACTGCCTGATCTCTATATGGCAAATTTTGCAGCTAACGTTGTTGGCTAGAACCTTCCAAGGTCTGGAACCAATGCAATCTATACATTAACAAGAGACTGGTAAAAGTTTCATACTAAATCAAACGCAAATTTTACTGGTTACATGCAGAGATGTTGGTCTCCACTGCTTGCGATAATTTTGGGCAAATGATGTAATTAACGCGAGCATCCATTTGTGCCACGCTTTTTGGTTACTTTGACAATCACGCAAACAAGTGCGGAAGGCACAAAAGTACAGCCCTCTGAGCGAGGCATTTTCACCAAATGGTCAATGCTCACGACCAAACTTCATCATTCAACTTTTCGCCTATCGACCACATTTATCAAATTTCCATGTTGGAGGTCACTTCTCTAAACTCAAACGAGCGGCATTAGTCTAGTTGAGAGACGAAGTTGACGAATTTTTCCACCATTTTCGTACCCTTCGATTCGCTCCGAATGGTTTAACGCAGATGTAACGGAGAGGTTTCGATGCTAGTACAGATGATGCACCCACAATCTCGGCACCTGCCATGCCTCGAGAATGGCGACAAATTACTTCCAAATGCATTTTTCTTATTTGACGAAAGGTAAAGCCGCAAATGTGGAAATTCTATTGACTTCAAAAATGATTGAAGCAGACGTAATTATCAATCAGTCCACTCACATTCATAGTTGAGCCTTAAGTAGACTGCGGCATCATAGCTAACTACTAATGCAGCACTGAACGCGTGCGATTTGGTCTTTTGTTTTTTCTATCTGGAAGATCGTCGATGTTTGTGTGCCCTGAGGACAGCGGTCCTACGAGAACCTTAGCAGTAGGTCACCTACAATCCAAGTGGCTTCTCCTCAAAAGGGATGCTAGGAATGTGACTAAATGAACAGCACTCTGAAAGCTGCTTGCTCCAAGGTGCGTTGATTAGCAGTTGGGAAAAGACACCTTGGCACACTATCGCCATCATCCACTAGGTTTCGCTTCAGTCCATTAGTTCTAGTGACTGAAATATGGTAGCTTTCACCTATGTCTTGTAGTATTTTGATCTTCTTTTCAACCTTCTCGACCGAAGACGGAAGGAGCATGTGCCGGGCTGAGTATGCGCATAACACATGCAGCAGCCAGTTTGACAAAGTGCGATTTGACAATTTGCGGCGGGAAAAGACCCATGCAAAAGACCAACGAGGTATTCCTGAATGCAAACTGTCATTCGGCATTGTGTGGTTCTGCGGCTTGGATCATTTTCAGCGAACCACAGCAAGATCAGAATGTCTGGGTAAGAGAGCAGATTTCGCTGCTTTTTCAGTTAAAGCGATATAACTGTCCAAAACAAATAGCAGTACATCCCACTGACCTTTGTGTTGTGTTGACGACGTTTGTCCTCACTTTTTATGACTGTTATCGTTACAGCCACGAGGGAGTGGAGACGAAGGCCTAGTCAGTGTCGACACCGTGACTGCTTCTCCTAGCGTGCAAAATCGACTTTCAGCTCAGTTAAAAATGACAAGTCTAGAAGGCCTCTTCCCCTTTGTGTTGACAATCCTAGAATGAATTAGAGGTGGCAATAATCGATTGCTCGACTTTATGCATCCGTTGACAACAAATTTATCCCGAGCGCATCCGTCTTTCCACCTATTCTTCCCAATCCATCTGCCGAGTTGCAATGAATCATTGACACCTGATTTTCGTCAATAACGCCTACACTTTCAGCTGTGGCACCACGCACCTCCTCTACCATGTGATTTACTTGCATATGCCACCTGCATGACACTCTATACAGCAATTCTCAGCATCGCTCACGCCGTCAATCAAAACCATTGTCAAGTGACAGTGAGTTTGTGGCACTTTTGATGTCATAGTAAAGTACTCAGGATAGAACAGTCGAGTAGTAGTAGGACACACGGCTTCTCGAAGCAATTTTCGAGCAGCATATGCATCGTTGGTGCAAGCAGCTTTCCATTGCACCGTCCCACTCTCAGTGGCATGAATCGCAGCTTAGTTGTCTACACTTTGCTGACGTTTCTTCGAATTGAAGATTCAACTCATATGCTTCAAAAACTGGTAGACTCATTTAATGTTTGTTGATAAATAATGAACTGCAATAAAGGTGTTTGAGGAGTAAACTGTAGGGATTTTACATCTTAATGCCCTAGCAAAATATGCCAATCTGCATGCCATATCATTACATCATTGCCTTCTGCTTGTCCAATTTGTCTGATTGCTAGCTTTGTTATGTTCAAATTGGTTAAATGTGTTCACGTAAGCCCAAAAGCACACAAGGACTAGATGCGAGAGCACTAGAGACAAACAACGAACTGTCTTTTTTACAAAATAATGCATACAACATGCGTTAGAGGTTAGTTAGTCTAAAAATATTCGGGCGGAATCAATGCGTCAGTTTAGGTTAAGTTTTCAGTTAAGCATTTGAGGACAGCATAGAACCGAGTGGTTCCATTTTAATGCAGCACAATCCAGAGCATTGCGAATTTCAAAACATAACTAAATTTACCCTGATTCTCTTGCCAAATCCATGAGGCGAAAGTGTTTATCAAGATTAGGACCTAATGACTTTCATCTTACATGTCCGGGCGGAGTAAGGAAAACGGGACCACCGGGGCTAATCAGGAATCCAAACCCAAAGTCCGGTAGAAATGTTCTTTCTCCAGGCTAAACATAATAAAATGCACATGAACTTGCTCCTTTAACCGGTAAGTGAGTTAGCAATTGTGAGGTTTGTCTTCAGTTAAAAATCCCTTTCAGATGACCATTTGACTACAGTTATTAAAGTCGCATAATATTTTATCCCACATGCTTAGGAGAGAGTTCTAATGCTGCACTGCCTTAACAGGTTGATGTACTTAGGAGGATCGCCACTTCAGGCGTTATAGGCGCATATACATATGCATATAGTGGTTTGTTGGGTGGAGCCATGATTTGCGTTGGTAAGGTCCATGGAGTGAATGATAGGCCTTTATTAAAAGAAACTCAGATCGTTCTTATTTAGTTGTCAGTGCTTCACTTGCCCTCTCCAGTCAAATCCATATCAGATTTGTATTTATTAACATGCAATTGACTTGCCTAATTAACGCTAGCCTTTATGAGTCTGGTAATACACTGTGACCCTTGAATTGGGCTTTTTTCACACACATTTGGTCTCAGCGATTTCGACACCCTTGCTCTTGCAGTGTAATTCGTTTGTGCGCACAAAGTGCGTGGCAGTGCGCCTGACAGGTGGAATAGTGCAAATCCCCACCCACCCGCTAGCATCTGAATACAAATGGGGATATTTCTAACCGCGCCTACTCTATGGTCAAATATCTAATTTCCTTCATGGCCACACCTCTCTTGTCTGCTAGGGACCCGGGACTGGTAAGTGCAATGCATTTTGGAAGGCCTCTCCGATCAGCAGGAAAGTGTTTCTTTACTGATTTCCGGAAGAATACAACTCATAAGTCAAATACATATTTTAGGAAAAAAGCAGACCAACAACTTCCCACCGGCCTTTGGTGGCCTAGTGATTTTAACGTGCATCTCGTTGCTGACTCATCCGCACTAATCGATCAGAGCACTTGTCCTGAAATCGTTGCGCATTGGTTAACTGGTCAAGCGATCGACGCGATGTAGGACACTCGCGCACACAAGCTCAGTTGTTGGCAGTTCATCGTCCGGCCAGGCGGCAAGTCAGAGCTTCCCCCCTAAGGAAAACTTTCCTCATCCTTTGACGGACCATTGGTTCCTATCTGCATTATGGGCGAGACCATTGTTATTGCAACGAAAGCATTTGCGAATTTCACCCAGGCTGCAAATGAAGTAACTCAATATGCTGCATAGTAAAAGTGATCAACTGTTGAGCTTTATTTCATCGTGAATATTTAGGTTTATGTAACTGCATATCCAGTGTCGCGTGGGCACTCTTACTCGGTTACTTGGAGCTTACTTCGTCGTTTGTAAGTTTCTGCATCAGCATGAGCAAAAGTTGGCTTTGCATCTCCTCATTTTCCTCCTAGTTTCTTCCTTCTCTTTCCTCCTCAGCCTTCTACTCCTCGAGCACCTCAAAATGCACTGTCATTATTTTTCGCTATCATTGGAAGAGTTCGAGGTCCCTCCACTCTCCTCTCCGATGCGCATCGACGCTTTATTCAGGCACAGACATAAAGAGATAACTAAGAACATAAATTTGTCCATTGTGTCAAAATCTTCAGAGGCGAATCGTTGAATCCTTTTTCAAACTATACCTGCGTTACATTTGCGCATCTGTGCAATGCTTTTATGAGCACGAATCCTTCAGTTTACATGTTGCATTACAACTACTTGCACTGCAGTAAACGAGACAAAGTCTGGCTACAACAGATTAGGCTTGGCTAGACTACGCTACCACTTCTCGCACCAACTGTAAGTGAACAGAAGGACATTGAGGTCAAATGCGGCTTCTCCATTTTGCCTCTATGGCACTGCCACTTACACCATGCATCATCGCGGCACATTAGGTCCAGTTTCTTTAGTCCATTTAACAAAACCAATGGGCAGGTGTTGTCTCGCGCACTCATCTTGATTCATTGCACTCTGGCGGGGCCAGACCTCATTCAAACCGTTCGTTTTACTTGCTTGTTTTTACTTCAACACCCTCCAAAACAAAATTTTTTCTCGCAGCTCTTTCTCCACCTCTTACATCTGTTTTCATTTTATCGAGCTCCACGCATCCTTAATTATCTCTATCTACTTCCGTCATTTACTTGCTACAGACCAGACTGACCACATACTGGACTACACTACACTCTTCAAATGACCACATCGTATGTCTCATCGCTTCTCGTCCCGTTTTATGACAGTTCACACGTTTTTCACTTCATTCTTCAATTCAACTTAGTACAGACCCCACTTATGTGGTCTCTACTCCCATTCGACTCTCGAGAGTGGTCATGAACATGTCGATCTGTTCTTAGTTTGCAATTCGCAGTTCAAACTAACTTTTGCTTACCACATTGCGTGTGTGTAGTCTTTCGCTCTTCAATCGGTCTATGTGGCTAATCCATTACAAAACTTGCAAGAATGCGCACATCCCTTGCTAATCGTTAGTTGAAAATTCATTCACTGTGTCATCGTGTGTTCATGCAGCTCTACACAAATGCACATTGCGAGAGTCAATGAATGAGAGGATAATGTATGAGGAGCTGAGCCAATCGCTTAACCGGTCGTCTGTCTGACTGGTGACGAAATCCCTCACCACTGCAGATCGATAAAATTGCCCCATTGCAATGGCAGCTTCTGATTGGTTAGCTTGGTTTATTTGTTTGGCCTTCTCTATTCAAACTGAACCACTAAAAGAGAACAATCTGATTCCTTGACGAGTCAAAACTGACTATTTCCTTGAATAGAAGTGGACTCTTTGTAGTGCAGTGGATGTGGACAGGCCGCCATGTGCATTTGCAAAGGCATCATGCCATCCCGCAGAGCGATTATTCCGATATCAAAAACGAAGCGTCTTTGTCACAACTTGGCTGATTGCGCAGTTGGCCACTCAGCCGACCACCTATCCAACCAACAAGCCAACCAAGTGACACTAAGCAAGTAATTGTGATTCATCACGTCCTCTGTAGAGTTCATGTTTGCACTGGTAATTGTGTCCACGTGGTCAGTGCTTTTCCGTCACTTTTTAGGTGCTTCGATTGTCAATGGCGTGCGATGTAGTGGAAATTTAATATGGATGGGCATACGAATGGCTTGCGCACAAGTGAATCATGCGATGGTGAAGCTGTGTAACACCGAAGTTAGATAAATGTCAGTCTGGTCCACAAGAATCAGGGACGAATTAGTCGTTTCAAAATTAGTGGGTTTATTAAGAAGGATAGGCGAACAGATGGGCGTTGTGATGCTTTGTTTCTTTGAACTACCGCTTTTGGTCAGGACCACAGGGATGGCCGCGTTGCCCAAGCTGCGTAGGCTGACTTCTATGCTATTTTGGCAGCTCTGTTCCCTCTGATCGCTGAATATATATATATATTCTACCCTAGTATTCTGCCTTCTTTTGCCTTCAGAGGAGCCTCGTGACGCTACAGGCATGTGCGAGATAAATGTGCTTTTAATGGGTGCCGAATGGTGGATTTTTGTAGCTCCTCGTTTCCTTTGTGATTGTTAACGCAAAGTTTGAAGGTTTGTCATGCTTAAATGACTTGAAGGTCGATCGGACATGGTAGCAGATGCAGTGACAACGTTGACGCAAACAAGGTTGGCGACGTACAAAATCTCCAAGGGGGAGCAAAGACTACTGTAATACTTATATTCTTTAAGTGCGCTTTGTAGGCCAGAGACGGGAGAACAATTTGAATCGGGTGGGGTTGGCGCGGCGACCCACAAGAGCGTGATCCATCCCCGTCCTAAATTCTCGTACTAGACCTCGCTGTACAATTTTCTGCCCCCCGTAACAAAGATGTCGAAGCGTGTTCTGACTTATAATAACAAGGGTGACCAGAAGAAAGAAGAGGAACCCTCTACACTGGTGGCAGCGTTGGTAGACCTCTCTCATTTCAAGGAAGGAATGAATTTTGGGAACTGGATGGAAACCGTTAGGTTTAACATCCACTCGTACCCTCAGCGTCAGAGGATTCCGCTGATTCTGCACACTCTCCCTGAAGAGCTTTTCTCTGCAGCGATTGATGCCAGAGTCTCACCTGACTCCGATCTTGACCAGTGCTGCGAGATACTGGCCCAACTCGTTATCGACTAGTGAGAGGAGTCGCTAGCTAGGGAGTTTTCCTTCCGTGACCAAAAATCAGGCGAAAACGGTGAGGAATACGTGGGAGTCATGCAAATCTTTGCCAAACGGGCCTTCAGAGGCTGCCCACTTAAAAAGGTGAAGAGATGGGTGGCTGTTCAATTCAAAGCCGGAGCCCGACCTCCGTCCATCGCAGCGAATCTCCAGGCCATGAAGATCAGCGGTCTTAGCCAGTTGGTCGATGCGGTGACTAGGAAGCGTCAGGAACTTCTCCTGACTTCGCCGTCTCGCATGTCCAACCGCCGACCGAATCCCACACGTCCACGTTGGACTTCGCCGCTTTGTATCTCAAAAGCAGGTGAGCAGCACTATTACTTATCCTGCTTACCCTCCCATGGTTCCCTCCCGTTTATGCGAGTCTCTAGCAAGCTAGAGGGACACCCCTGCAGTTTCCTCCTTGACTCAGGCGCAGCAAAGTCATTGGTGAATCCCCAAGCGTTCCCAGACCTCCGCAATAGGTTTCGCACTGGTCCTCCCACTGCAAAACTTTTCTCAGCAGAAGGGAGAAAGATGAAGGTAAAAAAGGAGACATTGCTAGAAGTGTCGCTGGGGAAAGAAACGTAAAATGTGCAATTTATTATGTGCCCCGAGTTAGTTTGGGTCGCGATACTCAGTGTTGGCTTCCTTCGTAACACTAAGGCGGTCCTGAATTTCGCAGAAGGGACATTTGTGACCCAGCAATATAAGGCAACAACTCCAGTCAGATCCTCTCCAAAAGAGGACGCAGGCGAAATCTGTAGCGCCCTTTTCGAGGCTGCGGGCATTCCAATCAACAACTTAGATGAGCTTTGCTCCCAGTTAACACAGATCACCGACAGTGAGAGAAAGGAGCTACGCTCATCGCTTAGCAATTACCAGAGCATGTTCTCATTGGCAAGGAGCAGAACTTGGACGAACGAGCATAGTCAAACACACTATTGACACCGGCAAAGCTAAGCCCATTTGGCAACCACCCCGACGTATACCTCCGCCCCTCCTGGACGAAGTGAACCGTCTGGTGGAAGAGATGATCAAGGATGAAGTTATAAAACCATCCAAGTCACCATGGGCCTCCCCAATCGCACTGGTAAAGAAAAGTGACGGTAGTCTACGGCTGTGAATTGATTACAGGAAGTTAAATGCCTTAACTAAGGACGCCTTTCCCTTACCTCATATCAACAACTCCTTGGATGCTCTGCATGGATCAAAGTGGTTCTCCACACTAGACTTAAAATCTGGATACTGGCAAGTAGAAGTGACGGAAAAAGATAGAGAGAAGACGGCTTTCATAGTGCCTAACGGGCTTTATGAATTCCAGACAATGCCGTTTGGACTCTGTAACGCCGCAGCCACTTTCCAGCGCCTGATGCAGATAGCACTGATTGGGCTTTTTTCCGAAAAATTGCATAATCCACCTCGATGGCGTCCTTGTTTTCGGTAGAGACACCCGTGAGCATAACGCCAATCTCAAACTAGTCCTGGACCGTCTGCAGGATGCAGGTTTGACCTTGAATCCAGCTTTCTCAGTTTGGCCAACTACCATAGGCGCTTCGTTAAAGGCTTCGCCAAGATTGCTAGCCCCCTCAACAAGGTGACCGAAAAGAAGGCGTAAAAGAATTTCAAGTGGGAGAACAAACATGATGAAGCCTTCAAAGAACTAAAGCGAATGCTCTGCTCTGCTCTGCTCTGCTCCGATTTTGGCCTTACCGAATTTTGAGACCGACGCACCTCCCTTTGTACTAGACATGGACGCCAGTGACGTGGCCGTAGGCGATGTGCTTTCGCAGAGACAAAGAAGGTAGAGAACACGTCATCGCCTACGCTAGTGCCAGACTTAACAAAAAATGAGACAGAAGAGTGCAACAGAACGTGAACTTTTCGCCATCTATACAATGGTGCGACACTTCAAGCACTACCTGATAGCGAGACAGTTCATAGTGAGAACAGACCATCAGGCGCTGACCTGGTTGAAAACAATAAAGGAGATCGATCGTTCGGTTGCACGCTGGTGCGAGGAACTGCAACAATATGACTTCACTGTGCAGTACAGAAAAGGAAACTGGCATAGCAACGCAGATGCATTATCCCACAAACCCCTCTCAGTCGATGGGCGTAGTGGTGTAGTGGGAACCCTATTTTTAAGCGAGCCGACTAAACATCAGTGGAGAGACACACAGAGTACAGATCCCGACACGTCCCTGGTATACGACAGGTTTCTGGCCTCTTCATCCAAGCCCACTGCGGAAGAGATGAAATCACCCAGCATGGCAGCCAAGCAGATGTGGCAGCAATGGTCCAAACTCTCCCTAAAAGATGAAGTCTTGTGGTACCACGAAGACGTCACGTCTCCCAAGCACCTGGCTGTCTCATTCTTCAAGTGCTACTTTTTCCACTCTTCTATAGCACTGCCACTTACACCATGCATCATCGCAGCACATTAGGTCCAATTTCTTTCGTCCATTTAACAAAACCAATGGGCAGGTGTTGTCTTGCGCACTCATCTTGATTCATTGCACTCTGGCGAGGCCAGACCCCATTCTAGCTCTGCGTCTTACTTGCTTGTTTTCACTTCGACACCCTCCAAAGCAAATTTTATTCTCTTGCAGCTCTTTCTTCATTTTTACGCCTGTTTTCAACGATGTCATTTTATCGAGCTCCACGCATCCTTAATTATCTCTATCTACTTCCGTCACTCACTTGCTACAGACCAGACTGGCCACATACTAGACTACAGTACACTTTCTGGATGGCCGTATCGTATGTCTCATCGCTTCTCGTCCCGTTTCATGACAGTTCACACGTTTTCCACTTCATTCTACCAATTCAACTTAGTACAGACCCCACTTATGTGGTCTCTACTCCCATTCGACTCTCGAGAGTGGTCATGAACATGTCGATCTGTTCTTAGTTTGCAATTCGCAGTTCAAACTAACTTTTGCTTACCACATTGCTTGTGTTCAATCTTTTGCCCTTCAATCGGTCTATGTGGCTAACCCCTTACAAAACTTGCAAGAATGCGCACATCCTTTGCTACTCATTAGTCGAAAATTCATTCACTGTGTCTTCGTGTGTTCATGCAGCTCTACACAAATACACGTTGCGAAGGTTAAGGAATGAGAGGGTAATGTCTGAGGAGCTGAGCCAATTGCTTAACCGGTTGTCTGTCTGACTGGTGACGAAATCCCCCACCACTGCAGATCGATAAAATCGCCCCACTGTAACGGTGGCTTCTGATTGGTTAGTTTGATTTATTTGGATGGCCTACTCTATTCAAGCTGAACCATTAAAAGAGAACAATCTGATTCCTTGACAAGTCAAAGCTGACTAATTCCTTGAATAAAAGTGAACTCTTTATAGTGCAGTGGATGTGGACAAGCCGCCATGTGCATTTACAAAGACATCATGCCATCCCGCAGAGCGATTATTTAGATATCAAAAACGAAGCGTCTTTATCACAACTTGGCTGATTGCGTAGTTAGCCACTCAGTTGGCCATCTATCCAACCAACAATCCAACCAAATATCACTAAGCAAGTAATTGTGATTCATTACGTCCTCTGCAGAATTCATGTTTGTACTGGTAATTGAAAACAGACTTCAATGCTATAAAGGTGTAATGCAAGAAAAGTTGTTGGCCACTCGTCCACAAATATCACCAGTGAGTGAACGACTGTGAATCCATAGTAAGTTTACCTAATCCTGTGCCTGCGCAAATCGTCAAAACTACTTCAAAGATTGCTTTACTTGAACTCCACATTAATGTGCCAACTTTGAGTGTGTGATGTGGTCTTTCTTTCGTCTGCTTAATCCACATTACACATAGCAAGCGGATTAACTGATGGCATCACAGAGGTGAAGCTCTTCCATGGCTAGAAATGCAACTGAAACCCAACGTCCTTCAAAACTTAGCGCCTGTTTTCGTTAATCGAATGTCATTGCCATTAGCAATAAACGAAAATGCACTACAAAGTTTAGTCATTTTGACGGTGACAGGACGTGAATGCACCGCCCGAAATCCAGAACTTTGCTTTCCCTTCTTTCCCGATTTATTGCGTTTTCTTAATCACAAGTAAGCTATTTTGTGGTTAAATCTAGTTAGTTTCCGTGCTCTGAAATGCTAGAAGTCGCACTTCGTTGCGTCTGTGGCATTGCAGCTATGCAAACACAACAGGGAACTTTATCTTACCAGATATTATTGCTTTTGCTCTGTTTTGATTTGCTGGTTCTTATGTCTGCCGGGCAGTCAAGTCTAGGCCCAGTCACAGTTATTCGCCATTTACAATGTCCTAAATGCAGCTGTAGCTGTGGCCGAGATGGCGTCATCCAGAAGCTTTAATACAGCCATGCATGGATGGAGTTCACTTCTCTAAAGGTTTTAAGGACTTTGGGAAACTTAGGCTTTCAGGTGTGAAATACGCCTTTATTGGCAAAAGGCGGAATGGCTAGCTAACGTTGCAGGTAATATTACATTTTAAACTCAACTGCCGAGTGTTCCACCTAATATTCTGGGACAAGGAACCGCCAGTAAGGAGGGGTGGGAGAGAGTTTGTAATGAGGTAGATGCGATGAAGTAGAACCTAGCACGAGTTAATAACTGCAGCATGGCGTCACTATTCTGACCTCATTATTCGAAGGCAGTCTGGTCTGAATCACTCTTTACCAGGTTTTTGATTAATCTGTTGTTAGTCGACAGTCTGGTTGGCCAGTCAGCCAGTGGGTGGTAATCCGATTTGTTAGCTGGCGTACCACTCGTCAACCCTATGCCTGCAAGTAGGTTAGTGTAGGCAGTCAAATGCATGACACTAGTTTCCTTCTGTACCATCACAAAGGACGCTCCCATCCCACGATAATATATGGATCGCTGTGAATGTCACCTTGACTGGAACACCTTCATTCCATTCCTCCCCACCACAATGGCAAGACGCAGCGCCCAAAGCCTTGACGTAGCTTAGCTTACCCTGGCTTTGCATAAAAAGACCTAGCGTAGCAAATCCTAGCTCAGATTTGTTAAGCCTGATACGTGATGGCGGTCGAGACAGCAGCTACCCCCTCAACCATCAGTGAGTCAGTGCTCCCTACTTCATCCCCTTTCTTCTATGCCTACCCTGCCTTTGTCCTTTACCAAGGCCCTTGTAGGACCAGTCAAACAATTTCAGCGCTCAGACACAGCCTGCGCTGCGTCGATACTCACCTTGCAAGGCTTGCAAGACAAGAATCAAGTAATCTTGTCACCGTAAACATCACTTCCTTTACGTTGCATCTCACCGCCTTGCCTACCTCACCACCTGCTTCACCTCCCTACTTAATGCGTCAAGAGTTGGCAAAGATATCCACCCATTCACCATTATAGCACATTGGCTACACAGCATTAGTTTTGATATCCCCTTCCTACTATCAAGCATCTCTTCATCTGTAACGGATCATTCCTTTGCTAATTAGCCCATCGGCAATATTGTTCTCCAAAAGCACATCTGAGCTGTCGAGTGCACTCATCAGTGCCACTTGACGCCGCACCGTGTGAACACTACTAGACGAGCAGTCAAACAAAATCGTTTGAGGATCAGTAAAAAATAAGGAAGTTGATCAATTATCCAGATTACACGAGCACACTGTTAAGAAGTTTTCTACCTCTAAAATCTCTTCAATGCAGGCCTTTTCAGCACATTTTTCTGTTTCGTTAACACTTGTTATTTTTTCTTTGATTGGAAATTCGGAGTGAAATCATCGCATTGGCAATAGATTTGATCATTTAACGAATCGGTGCGCATGGAAGATGACGCCACGAAGTGGCTGACGAGACTGGTGAGACTGGGGGTCCCGATAGCTATGTGAGCACTCGAATCAAGCCTCAGTCTCCTGATGTATTTCTATTAGTGGTGAATCGTCGATCTTCCCAGGGAAGAAATACTGATTAGTGCGTTGTTATTTGTCCTACTAAACCAAGGCAGAACCAGAACATTTTCACTTTGTTTTGCCATGCCCTGAATTCGCACCGAGAGGGAAGGCTTGTGCATTTTGTGCCTTTAGCACTCTGTTGAAATGTGTCGGTTGTCAATCAAATTCATGCAGCTAATAAATTTGGAAAATAAGTACCATTAGGCTAGGAAAAAATGTAAGCTTACAAGTGCTTCGTTTAGCTCCAGCATCTCGGGTCCAAGGGTGTTGTGCTTATGATGAGTTTCAATTGCAACTCTTGCCTGACTCTCTGTCGCCTTTATCGTGACATAACAAACGACATCTTTGCATGGCTTAATCTTAACGCGTTTCCTATGAAAGAGGCTTTGAGTAATCACTCGTTCATTTACCATGCCATAGAGACCCAAAAAAGACGTTGCCTAGATATTACTAAAATGATGACAAAACTACTAGTTCAACTGAAACTGACAAATTTTCGTTAATTTTCTCGCCTAAAACTGTCCAGAATTGCACAAATTTGACACAAAGATTTTATTAAACCAGCCATCTGTACATTTATCTCTCATCCATTCCCCCTTTTTCCACGCCGCATCTATCTTATACGAATAATGCTGTCGGTTTTGAACATCTCGCTTTAAAATGCATTAATTCGTTCGCCCGGATTTTCATTTGACGAACTGCTCCTAAATTGGTCATTTGGGGTCCAGCTCTACCATCTCACTCCCTTCAAATCGTCGTGCTTCTCTTCATTTATGCAGAATGGCGAGATGTCAAGCTTGCAAGTTTGAATCTCGCTATTGCCCTCCTCACGTCCTCTGAGCGAATCTGGTCTTAGTGGTTTTATGCCTCCTTAGCTTGCCTTAGCTTAGCCCAGCGTAGCATACCCAGCCCAGAAAATTGCCGTGTTGTCAGCCTACGCTAAAGTGACGCTTTCTACCTCCATACTTGCCTTTGCCTTCCACTAGGGTCCTTGTAAGACCAGTCAAACACCAACAGCTCGTAAGCACAGTCCAAGCTGCATCGATGCAGACCATACAAATTTGTGTAAACTCAACATCTTTCACGCTACCCCTCCCCGCCACACTCCTTCACGCCATCGCCTTTACGCCCTTGCCTAAAGCGTCAAGGCTCGACAGAGGTACCTACCCATTCCCCATCGCATCGGGTTGCCCACACATGATCCTCCGCATCATCCCCTTATTACCATTGAGTCTCTACTAAGCAGTCCACCAGTAGTATCGCTCGCTAAAATTACACTTACGCTGTCGAACTTGCCGAAGTGTGCTTTCATAAGTGCTGAAAGGTCAGAATTAATTAGTAGCGCCCATCACAATCTTAGCTTTCCTCACGCAGCTCCCCACTGCCTTGCCCTCTCTACCCCCACCATCTTACACATTTCGCTGCTCCAATCGTGGAGACGCGGCAGAAGCATTAGCGCGTACATCACTTTCATTTCATTACTAATGACCTCCTCCCATTGTCTAGGAGCTCATGTGATTTGCTAACCAGCCCATCTGCAGTATTACTCTCCAATATTACGCATCCATTGTAGTGCCCTCATCAGCACCACTTGACGCCACGACGTTGTAACCATACCAAGTGAACAATCAAGCGACCCCTTGCAATGAAACCCTAAAGTATGAAAAAGTCGATCGACCATCCATACCACATGATTGCATTTTTAGTGATTTTTTAATCTGACAGGTCTTCAGTTCTAAACTTTCTGTACGTAGATTTCCACGTTCATTATCCTGAAATTTGTTTCAAATGGCTTACGAGAAAACTAGGCGCGCCCAGATAGTTGTAAACCCCCTCGTCGGGATCACATTCACACCTCATTCCATGAGTCACTCCACCTAGGCAAAACCCAATGCAAAGAAACCTCATCCTTCGGCTAAGTCTGGACCAAAACTACATTTGGGGATATTATATAGGTATAAGAAGGGCCCAGGTAAGCAGCACAGGTGACGCTAGCACTTCCATGGCACACACTGTAGACGTCAAAACGTGAAGCATTAAAGGTAATCCTAAAATATAAAGAATCTCAGCGTAAGGTGTCCATCATGGTTCGAACAACGTCCTCGACCTCTACTAGCCCTCATTTGAGGAGTTCGCGCTCATAAACCAACCATCACAGGTGGTCATGCGGACTAGAAACGACCGCGGCCCGGAAAATGAATGCAATAAGTTTAATTTTATGAACAGAAAAGCTCGTTATCAGCATCTCAAACCAATGGCATACATGGGATTCCCGTGCACTCACTTCTTTGTTAGGCGAACTTTTACCCCACCAAATCAATGCATACGCATAGTTCAACGATGGTAGAGAATTAAAACCTACCAAGGTTGATCCTTCAGATGTCCATTTTACACTGGTCATTACCAATTTCATGTTGAGAAATAACCAAACACTCTCAAGCTTCCCAACACCCACCCAACGGTTCCATTTCCTTCCCCACCGACTGCAAAGAAACCAAGACTCAGGCAAAGAAAGTCTAACCCGAAAAGTCGCAGACAAATCACACAAACGCATCTATATGCAAGCCAAAAGGGGGAAGAGGGCACCCCACCGGGCCTTGTCGTCAAAGGCACGGCAGTGAGTCCAGCGAGACCTGCAGCTCTGAGCGTCAGAAAGCACTGACAGGAGGTCTCCAACCCTCCCTAGTAGTTCTGTGTAATTTCGTACGAATTAAGCCTTAGGGTGGCTGTGGTAGTGTCCGTAGCAGAGCATCCGTTTTAAACACCGCTCCCACCCTCTCCGATGATAATGCCCCAGCTGAACTTCTGCCACCTCCTCTTTTTCCCACACTACCTCTCTCCATCCTCTCGACGTCCACGGTCGTTACAGTGATCTGAATCACTACTGTCACCCTGAAAATGCTTAAGAAATAGGAAAACAGATAGATTAAATGTTTTCAACAACGGAATCAAGTTGTACAGGCAATGCAAATCATTGCAGTTTGAATGATTTTGTGCACCCAGAATACAGTCAATGAGAGATTGACAAATACATCTCGACGGTGGTTGGAGAACAAAAGGAAGTAACGGGACAGTTCGTCCGCTTTAACAACAAATTCTTTTCAGCGTCATCACATTCTACGCAGGCTGCAAAGGTATTTGCATAACTTTGGTTCATTCCGCAGAACACATACACTTACACCTTAAAGCACTGGGCACACGTAAAACACGGACTACTACGTGAGACACCAGTGGCACTAACATTGGTTCCGACGATTTTCCATATCCTTAATGTAAACCTGGAATAGGTATAAATAGAATAAAGCACGACTATCCATTACAAAAACGGTACGGAGTAGCGTGCCTCGGCAGTTCATTGAAAAACAGCATGGAAATCCTATTCGGCTGCAAGAAGACAACAACGAAAACGCGAACCCACGATAAGTGCAAAGTGATTCTGACTCAAGTCACTTCCACCCAAATTCTCGCCCCATTTCCTGATGGTTTGCTCGTTGATAAACAAGATGATATTAGCAGAAACAACCAACAAATTCGCTTGATAGTCCTCAAAACCTATGTATGCCACAAATAGCGTGTAAATTTTAAGAAGGCTTCCTTCGAAAACGCAGAACAATAAGAAGTAAAGCAGGAGTAATCTTTCTACTCAAAAGTTCTACTTGAATATGCTTATTTAATGCACCATGCATTGTGTCTGCACTACATTTCCAACTTGGGAAGGATAAGATTTATGCTTCACCGCTGATATTTATGCATGTTATGGCGCAGATTACTGTCCCTTGCTTACCAACACGCAGTAAGCTTAATTCGGTAACAGTAGCTCCAGAATACTGACACAAACACTCTGCCAACTGGTCGTGATCATAATTGCTTAAGAACACATGCACACACACCAAACCCCACCATACATCACCCTTTTCAGTTAGGCTAGAACAATTATGCAAGTAACAGACTAAGGGAAGCCAGTTACTCCTTTAAACGGACAATGAAAACAGGAGGCATGGTCTGTGACACAAATGCGTAAAATCAGACAATGGCATGATTGGATGATAATGACCACAAAATCAGTCCTGCCGAAACCTGACGTACATATGACGCACCTAAACAACTAGCACCAACAGTGGCAGCAGTAGAACGACATTCGTTCAAGGTCCACATGAACAAGGGGACCACATAGAAAACAGAAAAGTAAAGAGCATCCGTGTGTGATGGAATAGTTCGGTGGAGCAGATGTGTAAGATGGGCGCGCAATGCAAATGTAAACCAAAAAGGCGGTGTGGAACATCAAAATTGAGTAAGGGAAGGTGGGTCGAGCAATGCAAAATAAGCTTCAAAAGCAAAGTGTTAAGTGTACATAGTCTGCATCCAAAACCAACTCACCCATCTCTATATTAGTAGGTAGATTCCAAAGCAAAAAAGCATTTAGAATAAGGAAAATGGATTATGTGGAGATATTGTGCTGTCAATGAATGGAGTTTGCTCACGTTGGTTCAGTGGAAGTTAATTCGTTCTGCTGGTATTTATTTGCCCTTTTTTTCCCACCTGACCTATGTGTGGTTTTTTCACGACTATTTCGGGCTACGTTTTTTTGCATTCACTGATGAACCCAACTTCTTGTCACGATTTTGCCGCTGCATTCTTCTGCTTAAGCCACGCCCATTGAAATACCATCACACAGTACATTCATTTGCTTTGCTTTTGGATTTCCTCTCATTGTCATTCGAATAACGATTGTTTATTGGTACTGCTTGATGTTGCGTTTTCCATACCGAAGTTTGGGGGACCGAGCGGATGTGCAATCAGCGTGACTGTTACATTTCATGACTCATGGCCAGATTTAGAGGCCATAAATGCTAATGTGCTTGTCTGATTTTCCTGTTAACAGCAAACTCCAATTTTCAAACTGATTAGTTACCATTGTCAGACTTTAGCTCTTGTGATAGCATTCGTCATGTTCCCGCTTATTTTGGTGCACTACTTATCTGGTGTCCACAAATATTGTTTTGCGTTTGATCGGAACTCATTGCTTGTAATTTTGGTAGCATGGGCCTCTTTATCTCGCACTTACCGCAACCATCTAAACTTGCGGCTGTTCGTGCTGCCGTCATTGCAGTTGGATAATTGCCTAGGTGGAGACACACATTCATCCATCCATCCACCCACCATAGTCAGCCCTCTTTGACCATAATTCCACTCTTCCCTCCTTCTTCGTAAACGCTTCTGTCTAGGGAGCATGGGCAAATGAGCTGCCGGTCCTTGAATATTGTCTTCAAATTTCGTAGGCGAATTCGAGTGATTAAAAGCTGCGAATATTTTCCACAAGAAATGTTTACGCATAAATGGTCTTTTTGCGCTTTCGTTTGTGGCTACCACAGTAACTGGAGAATATTCACCTATGGAGGTGCTAGAATCTGTGGCTATAAATATGATAAGAAAAGGGAGTGTTGGAGGCAATGGGATTGCACTGGCAAGTTTCCAACTGTGACTTTGAAATATGTTTTTCGTTGACTTGCTTTTAACACCAGAAGTTATATCCTGATGCATTCCGATTTATGTTGGATTTCGATAGTTACCATTAAACAGCCATTAAGGACTAAAATTCACTATAACTTCCACAATTTTACAGCTTTTTTGCTGAAGGTATAAAATAATCGTGTTTTGTGTGGGCATTTGTGGCACGTCACTGACACAAATGCCACACCCCTTATGCTGCAACTTGTTTCGAAGGGAAGTAGTTCCCTACGTTTTGCAACAACTTCTAATTTCTATAGAATGTATGTTTCCGTAGACATATAACAGCAGTGAAACGTAAGATCCAGAGGTGTGCTGCTTAATGGGGACCTTAAATGACTGCTTTGAAGTAAAAATGACTAATTTTAATTAACGCTCTGCCAGAATCAGTGGCTTTCGCAGTGACAGGCGGGCACAGGAGTTTAAAGTAAAGAGCTGAGTAGTCATTCGGCATTGCAACAGACTCAAATGAGGACAGTTGAATTTGTTGTTTAGGCACATGTATATGTTGAAAATGAAAGGAGGCAAAAGCATGTCAACGCTTGTGATGGAAGTTAAAATCTTTTGAGCATCTCGCAGAAATAATAATGGTGATGGGAATGGGACTACAGTGGCTTTGGGGCCACTTAGCAGCAAAAACCAGCAACGACGAGCTACCTGAGGTGTCTGCAGTGTACTTAAATAATCTGTAACACCTTACCAAACCCCCTTCACCCGTGCTGCATGGGTTAACATTTGTTTCACTGCTTCCTAATGTATTGTTTCCTCAATCACTTGCTTCATTTTGTCTAAACCTATTATGGGCTTTGTCAGAATCTGTTCCACTTCAGCGCTGGAGAGGCAATGAAGAGATCTTGAAACGTTCTTCTTATGCAGTTATAATAAGGAGGCACGTTCATTAATGTGGTAGTGCGTTGGGGTAAGCTCGTGCAGTAAGCCGCTGGATCATGCTAAAACTTTGACAATTTTGAGCTCAATGAAATGGATTTTGTCTTTCTACAAACAAAATGATGATAATGGATTTAGTTATCTGCCAAATTATTGAGCCCAAGCGTTTGGCGTAGGTGTCGGTACTCAGTCATTCGTTGTCGTCACCACTACCAATACTCCAATCTCGCAATTAAGCGTTTTGCTTGCACCAACAAATCGGTACACGTTGTCTTGATAGAAGCCACGTTCCCGTGCCGTCTGACCACAAATGAGGAGCGGATCACACTATCTCACGAGTCGGGAACTGACAGGTCAAAAGCGATATGCCCACCTTGCTATGTGAAAGACTGTTGCATTTTGCTCGACCATTAAATAGAATCCGTTGGTTGAACAGTGTGACCCCACTTCGGCATAACCAACAAATTGTATAAGGCTTTCGGCTAAACTAATAGGGAAGGAACGGCATAGTTATGGGCGCCAGTTATGCCTGCGGAACTCATCTTACCCTGCATATTACCAACAATTGATTTGCAACATTGATGTTATAACAGACCATGTTAGACGTGTTTAGGATCCTTCGCTGCTTCCAAAGGTGTCGATTCATGAAACGGGTGAGTAATTGCATGCGCCTACAGCATAGTAGGATTATCAAACACTTGAACACCTTTCTATGCAAATTCATGAATGGATTATATTTACCACTATCTGTTGCGGTGCGATCAGCAAATTTTGACTATACTTTGGGATTTTATGCATGATTTAAATATTAACAACTTTTTAGGGATGCTTAAGCACATTTGGACACTGACAATGCTGCGAATGCAGCAAAGTAACGCGCCAGCAATGTCAACTAGGTAAATAGACGTTCAGCTATTCTAGGCATATCAAATCTTGGCTAGTTTCTCTAATCATTAAATGTTACATCCCAAAAACCTAACTTTGGTTGCATTTAAAATGAAGCACTTTAATCACATCAGCATAGTCGAATCTATTTTTTGCATCATAGGATGGGAATGGATCAGCAACGTCTGCCTTGTGATTCGCCATGTGGTGATTAGCATTATATTTTCAAAAAGACTTTTACGAAACCGGATAAAAAATGTTAACTCTGAGATTCTTCGTTCTACTTGATTTAGGCATTTATGTCTGTTTTAACTTTGGAAGAGCGGTTATGTTCGCTCTTTGTCTACACCAAAAGCATTAAAATGCCGAATCAACGTCACTGTAGCAAAACTATTTTTAATAGCTACATACATGGTAAGGCGTAACTACCATTTTCTTCACTTCAAAAAGCTTATCATCGTATACTTAAAGAACTTTTGTAAAAAGAGAAATCCACAGATCGTAGCTAACTTCAGAGAGCTAGATGGTTTGGTGATTTCTCTAATGTGTAGGCAGCCTGAAAGTTAAAATAAAAAGGACCTCATCGTGGGAAAAAACAGTGCAAGCTATGAGAAATTAAGAGCGGTCGGTAAAAAGCAGATACACATTGTCGTAAAACAAGTTTACAAGAAGTAAGAGAAGTGGTTTGGTGTTGCTGGAAAGCACATTTGCTAATTCCACTTCGCAAAATTATCGGTCTGAATTCGCTTCAAACTGGATTCAGTATTTCACTAAACACCGCTAATTGAGTAAAAGACGAAAAATTTTGTTTTCAAGCCTCCACCTGGATGCTTGATTAACGAATTAAACAATCAAATGGTCCTGCGGCCGGCCATCTCGTGAGGATGAACATTCGCGATACCGATGTCAAATGCTTCACTATGAAATTCGCCAGAGCGTTAGAATGAGGTTTCGTCCACGGATCCAAGAATATGATATAATTACCTAAAGAATGCTGTCTATGATGTCTGAATGAAAGTAGAAGCGAGCTAATAACACTTCTGATTATCACCTTGTCGCGGTAATTTCTGTTTACTCAAAATCTGTAAGAAGAGAGTTATCGTAGTAGTGGCATTTAAATCTTTACGTCTACAAATAAGTGAGAAAGTAATTCATTGCAAAATGTTAGGCGTCAGACAGTATGTACATTGGAATTAATCAGGGATACTGCCTAGGAACCGGTGAAGTCACCAAAGGTGTTGGCTCAAATCATGTGGATTTGAAAAGGGTTGATAGCAATGCGGGCATAGAAGCATACCTTTTTCTAAAATCCCAAGCATTTACGGTTGCCGGCCGCTGACAATTATTAGAACACATAAGTATAGAAATTGATGAATAGCGCTAGGTGAGAAATGTTGAACTCAGAGATGTGTGTTCTTAAGCTGTCTTCACTCGCGAATGATACACTGCGGCGATGAGGCTTAAATGGTCTAATACCTAAAAGTGGAAAAATTTCGGTGATCGTTCTACTTGCTCTCGTGCAGCGTCACAAAGAGATTGTCTCTTGTGGTACTAAAAAAATAAACATTTCGGCAAATGCGTTGAAGTGGGATGTAAAGTTTGTTTAAATTCGAATGGAGAAAATTTTAGGGGTCCTTGCGTTTTGAGCCAGCGAGTTGATGAACGCATTACATAAATGGCAAAAGACGATATCATGGCACTACAAATGAGTCGGATCCAAAGTCTGAAAACGATAATTACATGATGATAATCAGACGCTTCTTGCATTGTTTGTATCCAGACAGCTTCCTTGGTAAAATATCACCAGAAGCTGCATATTACGTAGCAGGGATATACAGATAACCGGTAACCGTTGGTAGTTGGTGGGCTCACTCTGATGTGCCTTCCAAGCGTGATGGATTAACTGATTGCCATCCAAAAACGTTGCTTTGCACTGTTCATACGTAAAGAGGTTCCCTTTTCAGATTGAGGTAGGAACGATGATGGAAGGTACGGAATTTTGCCTTGCAATCCTAAGCGTGAAAGCCACATCCCATAAAGCATGCTTCTGATCGCAAAGTACCATTTGCAACCCATAACAATAGGTAAACCAGGTATGATCGCTAAATACTGGACATTTTTGATACAATAGAGATGTGTGCGCAGGCAAAGTAATAATTGCGATGCAAATTGTAGCTCAAATGCGGTATAGAATCTTTTTTGTACGGCATAATGGGGATGCAAAGATTTTTCTTTCAACACATTCTACTTGGCCCATTGAGTTTGACTTCATACGGTAAATCTGCGTGCAAGCATCAACGTATGCTCATAGACACCATTTGTACACATTGTCAAATTAAATTTAGTAAAGGGGCGCTACTTTTATGGAAGTAGAACTGATTGTTCTTTGCTTTCACCACCCGCAATGACAGATCCAACACTTTCATAAATAAGTGTCCTGAAGTCCTACCTTTGGTCAGTGATTGTGTGAACAGCGAAGGTGGCAGGCCTTTCGAATGAACTACAGCAGAAATCCAAATGTGGAGGTGGAGAGAAATCAGAAATCGGTTGATCCAATGACCAGGACTGTGGCAATAACTAGTGGGCCATAAACTGATTATTTGCACACAAGTCCGGTTTAGCCTAATGCTGACTCGGAATCAACCGAGCTCTCGCATGACCCTCAGCGTACAACTGATACCTCACATGGTTTATTCTACTGGTCTCTAAGTGGATGATGCTCTTAGTTCGCTTGAAATACAGCACAGCTTTTCCATATGCTTCCGTCACTGCGTTTATTTGGAACTATCATTTCACAGTAACTGTTCCTCATTCATGGCAGCTTGACAACCTTAAAACTACACAGTCGCAATAGGTTTGACTGATCGGTATGATCTTCGCAGTATGCAAAGCAAAACATGCCACGTTTCGTTGCAGAGGCTATACTCATTTTTGCTTCGCTTCCGCACTGCAAAAGGTGTGTTAATAGCCTAAGGTATTTAAAATCCACCCTCCAGTTGTATGAGCATTGTATATGCAGGAGCAGGAGACACTCTAATTCACCACAAGAAAACAGAGTGTGAATTTACCCCAATATGATTACTCTGCATATCACGTTAGATGAGCAAAGTGGAAAAAGCACATTTAACATTGAGAACACTGGATTGGGTTTTAGGCTAGTAGATTGGGAATCCACACATCAATTTTAAAATGCTGGATTGTTTTCATTTGGTCGTTACGTAGCGATTGGAGGAATTTAAGGAACAGGAAACCATATTTTACGCCATCAAATTTGCACCAATGCGCGCAAAGCTGGAATGCAATGGAGCAAAGAGCGGGAAGCGAAAAGCGCAAAAAAATGCATGCATAGCTGTTAGAAGTGGCGCGTTTTTAGGGGCTTGGATGACTCACTTGCAGGCGATGACATTGTCCTATTGTTCCACCTGCTTCTGAAGCAGAACCAACTGTTCCTCCGAACGAAACTGACCGATAAGTATTTCACCTTACCTACCAAGGAACAGAATTCTTTTGCTTAACAAGTTATGTCTAAGGTACCTTCATTCTGGCGAGTGTTCAGTGCTTAAGGTAACTCCATCTCACAAACAAACTCTACTCTAGAATATAAGATACACCTTATTACAAACAATTATCGCGAACTTCTTTATAATATATTAGCAATATATGGTACTTAGAGATCGATGCTAACAAATTGTTTGTTGGAAAGTAACTGATTTCACCAATCATCAACCTGGAAGGTGATTAGCAGGTAATCGTATCGAAAACTCGGGTCACAAGGCAATTCTAATCCATGATTGTAAAATCGGTGGCATTTTCATTGTAGTCTTCGGATAATCATTGTAAGACACCCATAGCAAAGGAATAATTAAGGCTGGCTCTCAAGGAAAGCAGCTTCAAGCCAACCTGATGTCTGGCGTAGCTTATAAAAAATGTGGCTTTCCAAACTTGGGCCTTGATTGATATGCTAGCAGATCCACTGATTGTGAAAAACCCAAGCGGACCTTTTAACGTCTTTACTTCCATGGATTCTACTTCTGCCACTTTTGTCAGATGGTAAACCACAATCGGAATCTACCGATTCCCTCTTTTGGTGAATGATAGGGGGCCTATGATGTTCACACTTACTCTTTCTCCTAAAATTTCTCCGGACATGGATTGTAATGGTGGGATTGCTGTGGAAAGAGGCCTTTAAACCTACTGCAAGCGATGCAGCTTCGGCAGGAATTTTGTAAGTACAAGGTAAGTGAGGTCCACCATTGCCTCTTGCCCATTGCATCTAGTATCTTCTTTTAGTCCACCTGACCCATTTGTACATGCGACGCCTGGAGAGTTGTTTACATTAATGGAACTAAAATCACAATACGCTTAATGAGCCCGACGTCTTCTTTACCTGCTGGAGAGGATTTCAAAAGTTCTTCGCATATCTGGCTGGCCTCTATGTTGGATGAGGTATCTCTTCGGCTGTGGATTTGTAAGAGAATGCCAGATGCAAGAGCCGTATCAAAATCGGTATTCTGCTTGAGTCTCAAATGGCTTTGGCGGGTCTACCCAAAAATATGGGACGCACTACAATGCTGCTCATTTTTGCAATGACCAGTTCCGCAGACAGAGCATCCACATTGCTTTTCTGCAGTGAACAGTGATGTCAGTGCTGTGGATCTTTATGCCGCTATGCAACTGAGAGGTCTATCTCTATGGCTTTTAACTTAATAAGTGTTTGCGCGACCGATATGACGAAAAGTGAATGGTATGTGAGAGTGCTGTCTCCTCTGAACCTGCACCTCTACCGGCCCAATGCAACCCTAACAGACCGATGTGGGCCAAACCGTATTCGTGTGTGGTACAGGCAAAGAAGTAGGCAAGAAACAATAAATAGCCATCATGCATTTCTTATAGCTACTTCTAATCCCTGTAAATGTTGAATCTTTTGTGGGCAAATTTTCCCGTTTTAGGCATTGGTGCATCAAACGCATTGTCTGTGCAGTGCTTTTTCCGGTAATGTCTGCGATCGACAGAAGCAACAGTGACGCAGGCCTCGGCACGTACAGCGCTTATTTGCAATGATAAGGAATGCACGCGACCTCCTCACTTTCTGCGGTATCGAATCACCATCTTGGAGGCACAACTTCCTAAATAATTTCTATTCCATTAACTAAAATGCCCATTTTTGAATCGTAAAATGTTTTTCCTCGTCCAAGAGTTTGCATTTTGTCTTGCCATATTATCGGAACATAGCCGTCAGAAGTGAGTCCACAAGTAGCCAAATTAAGTAAATGCCTGGCTCCGTACTGGTAACGTTATAACAAAATCCAAAAATACCCACTTACGGAAAAGATATTTGTCCGACGTAAAGACACTGGTGATTCAGTGGAGCGATGATTTGCCCTAGCAGCCTTAGTGGTCATCTGTGGCGTACATTCACCCTGCATCTAACAATTGTTTGGAGACGTGCTGCTGTTGAAGTGACTGCCATTACCTAAGCAAAAATGACCAAGCATTGGCTTATTTTTCCAGGCTAAACAGCGCTTGTCCAATGTCGAATAATACGCCCACCCCGAATACTATGGCTCAAAATTTGTGCTTGTCAAACGCGCTGTTTTTCCGTTGCAGGCCCCAATAATCCAGAGGATGGTCAGACTGACAATCGTGCGTCGTTTTACAGCAGCCAGAAGACCCATCGCAGTAAACTATTTTATAGCGACAAATACGGTTTTGACATTTCGAACCTTCTCAGTGATGCAAAAATTGGCTCACCCTATGAATACACGTTCGGCAAAATACGGAAATAATCGGCAATGAATGCAGAGCTCGAGTGAGCAGTTGACTCTGCATCCAATTTGAATAAGAAGAGGAGCTAGGAGGTTGGGTGAAGACGAGAAATAACGAAGGCTATTGTGAAAGCACAGAGGCCATCAGGTGAGCGTATGTCTGCGCCAACGTCGATTCGTCCGTCATCGGCTGACGCGTTGGTACATACACATCAGCCATTCGATCTGCGGTTGAAAAATGCAGACATGAGGATTGACATACGAACCCTTATTTTTGACGTAAGGACTAAAAATCGCCTGTTGTTTTGCCTCCGGAAACAGCAGGAAATCTGTTTTTATCTCGTTATTCCCCCCACCCCCTTTAAAGATTGCTAGGTGTACAAGGAATTGTCTGGTGTTATAAAGTGGATAAAATCCTTACTTGTTGCAATAGCATCAGAGAAGCACTAGTCTGGCTGGCACCTCTTGATATCACACTTCATCCCAATGGTGTTCAATAGGTATTAAGCAAAGCGTCGGTGGCAGCGCAATGGAGTAGACTTCGGTGCATAGATCACTCATGCTCAACTTACATTTTTCAAGCTAATTCAACACCCTGTGCTACTGGAGTTTCAGGCAAGAGGAGGACAGTGACAAACACAATGGAGGACTTCACGGACGAAGGGACGCATATTCATGTATGCTAGTGATTTAGCGCGAACTTTCGACTCTCCCAAGGGATAGCGAGTCATCAGAGTTATTTGCCCATTCCTGGAACAAATGCCATATAACGGTATTAAGTAAATAATTCTAAAGGTGTTCATTCCGTTCTATTTATAACTTACAACTCATAACCGAAAATTCAACGTGGAATCCCAGTGCTTCTTTGGCTAGTGTATAATGGGCTGCAGATCCACCTGGTGAGGTCTAGCCTCCGATCCTCTCAACTTCACATGAAAGTGCGTCATTCAGCACTTTGTCTTTGAAACAAAGATGCCCAGTCCATCAGTTAAAATGCAGTTATCTTCTTAATGGTGTCAAGAGACAATGATTTCCTTGCTTTCTTTGTAAATTTAATTCCCTTTTGAAGCGTCCGCTGTAATAAATGGAAGCACTTTTGCAAAGCCGTTTGAGACTCAAGCAGAATACCGATTTTGATACGGCTCTTGCATCTGGCATTCTCTTACAAATCCACAGCCGAAGAGATACCTCATCCAACATAGAGGCCAGCCAGATATGCGAAGAACTTTTGAAATCCTCTCCAGCAGGTAAAGAAGACGTCGGGCTCATTAAGCGTATTGTGATTTTAGTTCCATTAATGTAAACAACTCTCCAGGCGTCGCATGTACAAATGGGTCAGGTGGACTAAAAGAAGATACTAGATGCAATGGGCAAGAGGCAATGGTGGACCTCACTTACCTTGTACTTACAAAATTCCTGCCGAAGCTGCATCGCTTGCAGTAGGTTTAAAGGCCTCTTTCCACAGCAATCCCACCATTACAATCCATGTCCGGAGAAATTTTAGGAGAAAGAGTAAGTGTGAACATCATAGGCCCCCTATCATTCACCAAAAGAGGGAATCGGTAGATTCCGATTGTGGTTTACCATCTGACAAAAGTGGCAGAAGTAGAATCCATGGAAGTAAAGACGTTAAAAGGTCCGCTTGGGTTTTTCACAATCAGTGGATCTGCTAGCATATCAATCAAGGCCCAAGTTTGGAAAGCCACATTTTTTATAAGCTACGCCAGACATCAGGTTGGCTTGAAGCTGCTTTCCTTGAGAGCCAGCCTTAATTATTCCTTTGCTATGGGTGTCTTACAATGATTATCCGAAGACTACAATGAAAATGCCACCGATTTTACAATCATGGATTAGAATTGCCTTGTGACCCGAGTTTTCGATACGATTACCTGCTAATCACCTTCCAGGTTGATGATTGGTGAAATCAGTTACTTTCCAACAAACAATTTGTTAGCATCGATCTCTAAGTACCATATATTGCTAATATATTATAAAGAAGTTCGCGATAATTGTTTGTAATAAGGTGTATCTTATATTCTAGAGTAGAGTTTGTTTGTGAGATGGAGTTACCTTAAGCACTGAACACTCGCCAGAATGAAGGTACCTTAGACATAACTTGTTAAGCAAAAGAATTCTGTTCCTTGGTAGGTAAGGTGAAATACTTATCGGTCAGTTTCGTTCGGAGGAACAGTTGGTTCTGCTTCAGAAGCAGGTGGAACAATAGGACAATGTCATCGCCTGCAAGTGAGTCATCCAAGCCCCTAAAAACGCGCCACTTCTAACAGCTATGCATGCATTTTTTTGCGCTTTTCGCTTCCCGCTCTTTGCTCCATTGCATTCCAGCTTTGCGCGCATTGGTGCAAATTTGATGGCGTAAAATATGGTTTCCTGTTCCTTAAATTCCTCCAATCGCTACGTAACGACCAAATGAAAACAATCCAGCATTTTAAAATTGATGTGTGGATTCCCAATCTACTAGCCTAAAACCCAATCCAGTGTTCTCAATGTTAAATGTGCTTTTTCCACTTTGCTCATCTAACGTGATATGCAGAGTAATCATATTGGGGTAAATTCACACTCTGTTTTCTTGTGGTGAATTAGAGTGTCTCCTGCTCCTGCATATACAATGCTCATACAACTGGAGGGTGGATTTTAAATACCTTAGGCTATTAACACACCTTTTGCAGTGCGGAAGCGAAGCAAAAATGAGTATAGCCTCTGCAACGAAACGTGGCATGTTTTGCTTTGCATACTGCGAAGATCATACCGATCAGTCAAACCTATTGCGACTGTGTAGTTTTAAGGTTGTCAAGCTGCCATGAATGAGGAACAGTTACTGTGAAATGATAGTTCCAAATAAACGCAGTGACGGAAGCATATGGAAAAGCTGTGCTGTATTTCAAACGAACTAAGAGCATCATCCACTTAGAGACCAGTAGAATAAACCATGTGAGGTATCAGTTGTACGCTGAGGGTCATGCGAGAGCTCGGTTGATTCCGAGTCAGCATTAGGCTAAACCGGACTTGTGTGCAAATAATCAGTTTATGGCCCACTAGTTATTGCCACAGTCCTGGTCATTGGATCAACCGATTTCTGATTTCTCTCCACCTCCACATTTGGATTTCTGCTGTAGTTCATTCGAAAGGCCTGCCACCTTCGCTGTTCACACAATCACTGACCAAAGGTAGGACTTCAGGACACTTATTTATGAAAGTGTTGGATCTGTCATTGCGGGTGGTGAAAGCAAAGAACAATCAGTTCTACTTCCATAAAAGTAGCGCCCCTTTACTAAATTTAATTTGACAATGTGTACAAATGGTGTCTATGAGCATACGTTGATGCTTGCACGCAGATTTACCGTATGAAGTCAAACTCAATGGGCCAAGTAGAATGTGTTGAAAGAAAAATCTTTGCATCCCCATTATGCCGTACAAAAAAGATTCTATACCGCATTTGAGCTACAATTTGCATCGCAATTATTACTTTGCCTGCGCACACATCTCTATTGTATCAAAAATGTCCAGTATTTAGCGATCATACCTGGTTTACCTATTGTTATGGGTTGCAAATGGTACTTTGCGATCAGAAGCATGCTTTATGGGATGTGGCTTTCACGCTTAGGATTGCAAGGCAAAATTCCGTACCTTCCATCATCGTTCCTACCTCAATCTGAAAAGGGAACCTCTTTACGTATGAACAGTGCAAAGCAACGTTTTTGGATGGCAATCAGTTAATCCATCACGCTTGGAAGGCACATCAGAGTGAGCCCACCAACTACCAACGGTTACCGGTTATCTGTATATCCCTGCTACGTAATATGCAGCTTCTGGTGATATTTTACCAAGGAAGCTGTCTGGATACAAACAATGCAAGAAGCGTCTGATTATCATCATGTAATTATCGTTTTCAGACTTTGGATCCGACTCATTTGTAGTGCCATGATATCGTCTTTTGCCATTTATGTAATGCGTTCATCAACTCGCTGGCTCAAAACGCAAGGACCCCTAAAATTTTCTCCATTCGAATTTAAACAAACTTTACATCCCACTTCAACGCATTTGCCGAAATGTTTATTTTTTTAGTACCACAAGAGACAATCTCTTTGTGACGCTGCACGAGAGCAAGTAGAACGATCACCGAAATTTTTCCACTTTTAGGTATTAGACCATTTAAGCCTCATCGCCGCAGTGTATCATTCGCGAGTGAAGACAGCTTAAGAACACACATCTCTGAGTTCAACATTTCTCACCTAACGCTATTCATCAATTTCTATACTTATGTGTTCTAATAATTGTCAGCGGCCGGCAACCGTAAATGCTTGGGTTTTTAGAAAAAGGTATGCTTCTATGCCCGCATTGCTATCAACCCTTTTCAAATCCACATGATTTGAGCCAACACCTTTGGTGACTTCACCGGTTCCTAGGCAGTATCCCTGATTAATTCCAATGTACATACTGTCTGACGCCTAACATTTTGCAATGAATTACTTTCTCACTTATTTGTAGACGTAAAGATTTAAATGCCACTACTACGATAACTCTCTTCTTACAGATTTTGAGTAAACAGAAATTACCGCGACAAGGTGATAATCAGAAGTGTTATTAGCTCGCTTCTACTTTCATTCAGACATCATAGACAGCATTCTTTAGGTAATTATATCATATTCTTGGATCCGTGGACGAAACCTCATTCTAACGCTCTGGCGAATTTCATAGTGAAGCATTTGACATCGGTATCGCGAATGTTCATCCTCACGAGATGGCCGGCCGCAGGACCATTTGATTGTTTAATTCGTTAATCAAGCATCCAGGTGGAGGCTTGAAAACAAAATTTTTCGTCTTTTACTCAATTAGCGGTGTTTAGTGAAATACTGAATCCAGTTTGAAGCGAATTCAGACCGATAATTTTGCGAAGTGGAATTAGCAAATGTGCTTTCCAGCAACACCAAACCACTTCTCTTACTTCTTGTAAACTTGTTTTACGACAATGTGTATCTGCTTTTTACCGACCGCTCTTAATTTCTCATAGCTTGCACTGTTTTTTCCCACGATGAGGTCCTTTTTATTTTAACTTTCAGGCTGCCTACACATTAGAGAAATCACCAAACCATCTAGCTCTCTGAAGTTAGCTACGATCTGTGGATTTCTCTTTTTACAAAAGTTCTTTAAGTATACGATGATAAGCTTTTTGAAGTGAAGAAAATGGTAGTTACGCCTTACCATGTATGTAGCTATTAAAAATAGTTTTGCTACAGTGACGTTGATTCGGCATTTTAATGCTTTTGGTGTAGACAAAGAGCGAACATAACCGCTCTTCCAAAGTTAAAACAGACATAAATGCCTAAATCAAGTAGAACGAAGAATCTCAGAGTTAACATTTTTTATCCGGTTTCGTAAAAGTCTTTTTGAAAATATAATGCTAATCACCACATGGCGAATCACAAGGCAGACGTTGCTGATCCATTCCCATCCTATGATGCAAAAAATAGATTCGACTATGCTGATGTGATTAAAGTGCTTCATTTTAAATGCAACCAAAGTTAGGTTTTTGGGATGTAACATTTAATGATTAGAGAAACTAGCCAAGATTTGATATGCCTAGAATAGCTGAACGTCTATTTACCTAGTTGACATTGCTGGCGCGTTACTTTGCTGCATTCGCAGCATTGTCAGTGTCCAAATGTGCTTAAGCATCCCTAAAAAGTTGTTAATATTTAAATCATGCATAAAATCCCAAAGTATAGTCAAAATTTGCTGATCGCACCGCAACAGATAGTGGTAAATATAATCCATTCATGAATTTGCATAGAAAGGTGTTCAAGTGTTTGATAATCCTACTATGCTGTAGGCGCATGCAATTACTCACCCGTTTCATGAATCGACACCTTTGGAAGCAGCGAAGGATCCTAAACACGTCTAACATGGTCTGTTATAACATCAATGTTGCAAATCAATTGTTGGTAATATGCAGGGTAAGATGAGTTCCGCAGGCATAACTGGCGCCCATAACTATGCCGTTCCTTCCCTATTAGTTTAGCCGAAAGCCTTATACAATTTGTTGGTTATGCCGAAGTGGGGTCACACTGTTCAACCAACGGATTCTATTTAATGGTCGAGCAAAATGCAACAGTCTTTCACATAGCAAGGTGGGCATATCGCTTTTGACCTGTCAGTTCCCGACTCGTGAGATAGTGTGATCCGCTCCTCATTTGTGGTCAGACGGCACGGGAACGTGGCTTCTATCAAGACAACGTGTACCGATTTGTTGGTGCAAGCAAAACGCTTAATTGCGAGATTGGAGTATTGGTAGTGGTGACGACAACGAATGACTGAGTACCGACACCTACGCCAAACGCTTGGGCTCAATAATTTGGCAGATAACTAAATCCATTATCATCATTTTGTTTGTAGAAAGACAAAATCCATTTCATTGAGCTCAAAATTGTCAAAGTTTTAGCATGATCCAGCGGCTTACTGCACGAGCTTACCCCAACGCACTACCACATTAATGAACGTGCCTCCTTATTATAACTGCATAAGAAGAACGTTTCAAGATCTCTTCATTGCCTCTCCAGCGCTGAAGTGGAACAGATTCTGACAAAGCCCATAATAGGTTTAGACAAAATGAAGCAAGTGATTGAGGAAACAATACATTAGGAAGCAGTGAAACAAATGTTAACCCATGCAGCACGGGTGAAGGGAGTTTGGTAAGGTGTTACAGATTATTTAAGTACACTGCAGACACCTCAGGTAGCTCGTCGTTGCTGGTTTTTGCTGCTAAGTGGCCCCAAAGCCACTGTAGTCCCATTCCCATCACCATTATTATTTCTGCGAGATGCTCAAAAGATTTTAACTCCCATCACAAGCGTTGACATGCTTTTGCCTCCTTTCATTTTCAACATATACATGTGCCTAAACAACAAATTCAACTGTCCTCATTTGAGTCTGTTGCAATGCCGAATGACTACTCAGCTCTTTACTTTAAACTCCTGTGCCCGCCTGTCACTGCGAAAGCCACTGATTCTGGCAGAGCGTTAATTAAAATTAGTCATTTTTACTTCAAAGCAGTCATTTAAGGTCCCCATTAAGCAGCACACCTCTGGATCTTACGTTTCACTGCTGTTATATGTCTACGGAAACATACATTCTATAGAAATTAGAAGTTGTTGCAAAACGTAGGGAACTACTTCCCTTCGAAACAAGTTGCAGCATAAGGGGTGTGGCATTTGTGTCAGTGACGTGCCACAAATGCCCACACAAAACACGATTATTTTATACCTTCAGCAAAAAAGCTGTAAAATTGTGGAAGTTATAGTGAATTTTAGTCCTTAATGGCTGTTTAATAGTAACTATCGAAATCCAACATAAATCGGAATGCATCAGGATATAACTTCTGGTGTTAAAAGCAAGTCAACGAAAAACATATTTCAAAGTCACAGTTGGAAACTTGCCAGTGCAATCCCATTGCCTCCAACACTCCCTTTTCTTATCATATTTATAGCCACAGATTCTAGCACCTCCATAGGTGAATATTCTCCAGTTACTGTGGTAGCCACAAACGAAAGCGCAAAAAGACCATTTATGCGTAAACATTTCTTGTGGAAAATATTCGCAGCTTTTAATCACTCGAATTCGCCTACGAAATTTGAAGACAATATTCAAGGACCGGCAGCTCATTTGCCCATGCTCCCTAGACAGAAGCGTTTACGAAGAAGGAGGGAAGAGTGGAATTATGGTCAAAGAGGGCTGACTATGGTGGGTGGATGGATGGATGAATGTGTGTCTCCACCTAGGCAATTATCCAACTGCAATGACGGCAGCACGAACAGCCGCAAGTTTAGATGGTTGCGGTAAGTGCGAGATAAAGAGGCCCATGCTACCAAAATTACAAGCAATGAGTTCCGATCAAACGCAAAACAATATTTGTGGACACCAGATAAGTAGTGCACCAAAATAAGCGGGAACATGACGAATGCTATCACAAGAGCTAAAGTCTGACAATGGTAACTAATCAGTTTGAAAATTGGAGTTTGCTGTTAACAGGAAAATCAGACAAGCACATTAGCATTTATGGCCTCTAAATCTGGCCATGAGTCATGAAATGTAACAGTCACGCTGATTGCACATCCGCTCGGTCCCCCAAACTTCGGTATGGAAAACGCAACATCAAGCAATACCAATAAACAATCGTTATTCGAATGACAATGAGAGGAAATCCAAAAGCAAAGCAAATGAATGTACTGTGTGATGGTATTTCAATGGGCGTGGCTTAAGCAGAAGAATGCAGCGGCAAAATCGTGACAAGAAGTTGGGTTCATCAGTGAATGCAAAAAAACGTAGCCCGAAATAGTCGTGAAAAAACCACACATAGGTCAGGTGGGAAAAAAAGGGCAAATAAATACCAGCAGAACGAATTAACTTCCACTGAACCAACGTGAGCAAACTCCATTCATTGACAGCACAATATCTCCACATAATCCATTTTCCTTATTCTAAATGCTTTTTTGCTTTGGAATCTACCTACTAATATAGAGATGGGTGAGTTGGTTTTGGATGCAGACTATGTACACTTAACACTTTGCTTTTGAAGCTTATTTTGCATTGCTCGACCCACCTTCCCTTACTCAATTTTGATGTTCCACACCGCCTTTTTGGTTTACATTTGCATTGCGCGCCCATCTTACACATCTGCTCCACCGAACTATTCCATCACACACGGATGAACGCCATTTGGACGCGCGTATAATTTTGAATCGAATAACTTTCCTTTAGAAGCTTCACATTCTGGCTCACCCAATCACGACTTTACTGTGTATGTGAGGATGCGATCCAAACGTTAGCTTTTGCCATTTCTATTATCTCTTCCTCCCTTTAAGTCTAAGTTTACCATTCAATATACAGCTCGGGTAGTATATATGTATCTCACCTTGCTGGACTCGGTGGATGCTTTCGCGCAGACTTACTGCTGCTGGACCAAAAGGTTCTACTTGAGTCACCAGAAACTATAGCAATAAGACAACTGCTAGAGTACATAAGATGATCTATACGTTTCATGCACAAATCAAAGAACTGGGTCCAAATCATTGCATTAGTTGAGGGACATGGAGTTCCAACAAATCATGATTGAATTTGAAGGCCGTGAGGCACGGCTGTCAATGTTTCCTTCAAGAGGCGAATTGATGGACAAAAGCAAATTAATTTAAGTCAAAATGGTGTGTGGATGAGAAATGTGCAAGTTGGATGGAGACAGATGTTCCCTTCGTTGTTGATGGTGTCTTCGATGGGCGATTGAATTTACCGCGTGATTGGCAGATGCGTCGAATTTATTAATTATCAAAATATTGGACACTTGTGTGTAAACTAATCTGCACTTCGTTTACTTAGCTACTAACAAAGTAGTTTTAGATACAAAGGTCAGACAGAAGCAGCGAATTCTCCGCGAAGATTGTGAGAAGCAATGGGGTAAGATCGACCCTAAAGCCGACATATTTCTAAGATGTCTTCCTAATAATATTCACAGAGTCGAAAGCATTTATTCATGTAGAATCGATATACCCTTCTCTTAAAAGGCTTAACGCAATCAAGCTAATTGTCTTCTCAGCATTAACCTTGTAATGCGGTGAGAATGCACATCACCGTAACAGTTTAACAGCGATGTCATTTTGGAAGTTTTGAGGAGTTCAAGAGGCACGCGGTCTACTTATTCAATGTCTCAAACAGAACTAAAGCGGTTCTACTGCAAACACCAACGCTGCTAATTATATAACTACCTGTGACTAGCAAATTCAATCTACTTAAATGTTGAAATAGGTTTAAATGCTAAGATTTATGGGAAGGAAGTATATGAATGCAAAGATTCACATTTGAAATGGTTACTCCAAACGATTTTCATGCCATGCAGTTAATAGGAAACAGCATCGCTCTTTTAGGCACCGGTGAAAGCAAAACATAAATTGGTGAACCAACCTAGGGCAGTCGCATTGTTTGTCCACCTACAATGAGGGGAGTTGCTACACACCTTAAGATCGACTAATGTGGTGCTCTTAAGGCTCTGGTTTTCAGTCATCCGAGTTCGCCAACGTATGATGCGCATGAGACCTAACATTTGCTCGCCCTCACTATGCAAGCTTCATTTAATGGCTAACTAAAGTGCTGGTCAGACTTATTGTGCATAAAATGGGGCATGAACGCCTTCTTGAGATACTTTGTGACACTTTGTGCCCTTACTTATTCCCTGCTTCACTGATCTATCCTAAAAGGTAGGCAAATGTCTACCCTTCGTATCATTTTTAGCGAGTTTTACAGGATAGTGCCCAAAACTATTTCCAGATTGTGAGTAAATTTTGGCGAAAAGTTCATTTCTCCTCGCGCATACTGCAAACTGCTATCACTAAACCGATGCATCTTATCAGGTGCCAATAAAGTGGTTAATTTACAAGTCAGTGATGAGTCAAAATTATACCAATTCTTGCTGTAAACAATTATACCAAGATGACTTTGCAGCAAATCTACTTGCTGTCTACCTCTGTGTAACCGTGAAACTCCAATGTCCCTAAGAAGGGAGACATCGCCTCCATCTCTCCGTCAATGGCATTTTAAAGCAGGTTAGCTGAACTAGTGATGCTTTGTGCGCCATTATATGGGGGAAACCTAAAACTCGGTGCTTACATCGACTTAACCGCCAGGAATCCTCAAAGCCACCTCACGTATACCATGATTTATAATGTGACATCTCTCCTTTGAATCAACTAAAAACACTTGAGGATAAATCGACTAATGCTCTTACGAAATCACAACATTCAGTTATCCAGCATGCAATTTCAACTTGAGGAGTATCAAATTAAATTGACTTTCAAAGTACTCGTTCGTCTACTCATTGTAAAATACAGCTTTCATTGATTGTCTTAGTTATGCAAGGTACATATGATTTTGGTGGCAGTTTTTTAAATGGTAATGAAATTTGCAACTATGGCGTCCTCATGTGTGCACAGTAGAGCTGGCTTGAGCATTGGACAAGAGGTGGGACATTAGCGTCGTGGTCCATACAGCGGCCCATAACTCGACAATAAGCAAGCAACAGACACGCGCCCAAGTGGGTGAGAAGAGGCACCAAAGTTATGGAGTCGCTATTAAGCAACGCATGATTCCTCCTCCTCGACCAATGAATAACCGTTGAGTACTGCAACAAAATAACCCTGTGCACATCCATTCAATTTGCCGTCTCTGAAAACTGAATAAGGTAGACTGGCTACCATGGGCAGTCATTGTGAGTTGCAGCAGCTTGCGACCACTTCGATTGGTCTAATTTTTGCAAGAATTGGTCGGTCCTCCCACCTCTTACCACCCTCACCTACACTATTCTCTTGAGTAAGCCGTAATCTTTCATTCACAATACAGGTTACGGCAAGACTCTAAAGCATTCAATTTAGCTTTTACAACGTACTTGATTCAAAAGAAATTTCGGCTATGTAGGTACAACTGGTGTACTTTAAAACTTCATGCTTTTGACGCGATTACTAACGAGACTATTGTTGCCGTTGAATCCACTTAAGAAAATGCATTACATAATGGAAATTTATTTGGAGGCTGAATGCAAAGACCTTTTCACATGCTTGAAAAGAAGGCAAAAGTTTACTCAAGAGAGGTTGTAGCAAGTTTATCTCCAATTTGCAATCGAGCGTATTTTATGTTCGGCTCTTCAAATTTGTGTGTTCACAATAGCATTGGTATCAAGAGCGACGCTATGGCGACTAAACTAAACGAAACGCCTATAGCTCTGGATGGCTCTTAAATCGGAGTTATAATCTTAAATGCAGAAACGACTTCTTAGGACCTATGGAAGTATGTATTCAAATGTGATGCACTTGAGTGATATAAAAGCATGCGAAATGTGCTCTTAAGTTGGTAGGAATATGTAGAGGAGAAATAATGCGTATCTGTACCGTTAGTGTAAATTATCAAAAGTAGACGTTGCTACAGATGCAAGTTGTAAGCTTATGGCCAAACAAGCGTCGTGTTCGATGCATTCAGACAATGCGAACAAGTGCCTTACCGTCGACAGCGTGTATCGCCGCAGGACCTGCAAGATGTAAATATGTCGAAAAGTTGGCTCAGTCAGTTGGTCTTATAGTGAATAGATTAGCGCATTAAGGTTAATGCAACAGCGTTAGCGCATGAACTTGCCAGAGGAAGTCGTTATTTCTTAAGTAGGTCAAAGAAAATTCGAGTTAGAATCTACGTAAAGAAAGCTGAATTCTAGCATTGTTCGTAGGAGAGTGAGAGGGAACGCTTACTTGTGGTCCCACCTTCTGGCGAAGACGAAGTGTCTAAATGTAAAGAAATGTTACGCACGATGCGACAGACGACTTCTTGATAATTTACAAAGCTTTGAGTGAACACATTACAAACTCATTGAAACTTATAGGACATTCGTCGCAGTTGAATTCTCCCTCAAGACGGTGTCGACATCAAAGTTCATACATGAGTTTACTGTGCTTAATTCGTTAAGCTTTCACGTCTATATCAAACAATCAGATTCTGAATCCTGTTTGGATTTTGTTAGCTTAAGTGGCGAACGTATTCATTAATCTGCGTTTGGTTTGGGCACTTTATAGGTGATTCGACTTACCAATGTTTGGTTTTGCTGTTAATCAAATGACATAAATTGACGGCGCTTTAATGCATTAAGGTCAATAAAACAGCGTTAGCGCTTAAACTTGCCAGAGGAAGTCGTTGTTTCTTAAGTAGATTAAATAAAAATCGGGTCAGAATCAAGGCAAACAAAGTTAAATTAACTGATGCGGGCTTATTTTGACACGTTGAATTCCAGCTTAATTTACAGGGGAGGGAGAAGAGATACTTACATGTAGTCCCACTCTCTGTCGAAGACGACGTGTCTAAATGCGACAAATTGTTGCACACGATGCAGAGAACAAATTCTTGATAATTTACAAAGCTTCAGGTAAAACTGCTACAAACATATTGGAACTTTTGAGCCATTTATCTTTGTTGATCTCTCTTCTATCAAATCGTCGGCATCAAAACTCAGTTGTGAAGTCATTGTGCTTAATTCGTTACACACTCATGTTTATAATACACGCTCAGATGCTAAATCCTGTTTGGATTTCGGCCAACTAAATTAATAACCGCATTCAATGATTCGCGTTTGGTATAATTAATTTTTAGGCAATTCGACCTACCCATGTTTGGTTTTGCTGTCAATCAAAAAGACAAAATTGACGGTGCTTTGTGCGCTGGTCTGGTCGATGAGCGGTTGCAGTACTGCATAAATTCTCACCCAACTACTTCCCCATGAGATCACCTTACAAACTTTGAGAGGAAGAGCAAGCCACTGCTTGAAGTTAACTACTTTGGTTGTACTATGAATTTAATTATCAAGTGACGCTAACTGAACCGTACCAGGGAAGCTTAACATTTAAAATTCTAATTTGCCGGTGTGTCTCAGGCAAATTCACATCTAACATAAGTTATGGTAACGTGACGATATTTTATTGCAAAATAGCTTACTAGCTACGTCCTGACTTTGCAAAAGTCAGAATAAGTGGCTGAGTTGATCTAAGTGTTACTAGGCCGTGTTGCGCATTAAACAACTGGTAAACCATCTTATAAGAACTCGGCTTTGTCAAACGCTCACTCGATTAACAATGCTGACTGGAACAATGAGTAAGTCATCTAAACTTACGTCTGCATGCTGCCACCTCCGGTGATGTTCCTGCAGATAGCAATACGACTTAGTATCACATGAAAACAACACTACTCTAATGCCTTATAGTTTACTGCAACAAAGCGCTATTTTTGAACTTGATTCATTTATTTGTGCACAGCCATGCAATTCATATTCTCTCACGCGATATTTCATAGAGCAAGTTAAGCAACGATTTTTAGCGGGGACATTTGAAAAAACTTCAAAAGCCCAAGTGGTTTCACGTACCGTTTTGCGAGTAGTCGATGGATACAGCCACTTGGGTTGTGTTGCCAGCGAATACAAAGCTTTCATGGGTTGTATTGCTTTTCGCTTGAAAAACCCCATGAAATACGCGCAAATTTTTCTCGTTATCCTTCACCAAGGGAACTGAAATTGTTGCACAGTGATCAAAATTTGGGATGAAGCTGGTTAATTTGCGATAAGAGGGTATTATGTGTCAAGTATTAGGTTAATCCGAAACGGATCGCTGCTAAAATGGTCTTTGAGGGCTACAACAATCAGTGACATTGGGGAATCAAATGCTCAGTGTTAGTTGCAGACAATGAAATTCGTGAGGACATTTCAATCAGTCGAGTGACTTCTGTATATAGTCCGTTACGTTCGAATTATGCTTCGTTCATTTCAAAGGGCATTTGACTTACCACAAACATCGCTTAGATCGCCTGTCTCGTTTTGAGGTTCAGTTCCCACCCAAGAGCATACTGTTTCCCCGCCGATTGCAAATTCAACCTATTTATCATATATGTACATGGTACACATCTATATATTTATCTACCCATTTGCACACAATTCACTACTAACCCCATGCCGCTGCAGATTAGCCGTTTTGTGCTAAAGAGTTGCTTGCATCATTATTAGCAAATGCTGATTAAAGAATTGCAAAACTCTATGCTAATGAAGTAGCAAATGCTGCATTCATACAGGATACGAACTTTCAAATAAGCCACGCTTACCTTTGATGTACTGTCTTCTCCTTGGACGGCGAAACTGACATTAAACGAGCTCATGCCCTTGACAAATCTTGAGAGTGGGAACGACGTGTTCACGTCTACTTCATCTACCATGCAAATGGGTTTAACAGGTCAAATTATGTTTACTTCTGGCGTTACTAGCTTTGTAGAGCATCAAAATGAACTCTCGCGAATGCATAGCATGTGGATATACAAAGTTAATCATGGAGGAACAATTTAATAGTCACGCCAGCAAATTGATAAGCACGTGAACAGGACATTCGCCCTTTTAAAGGCGGAACATTGAACATGCTGTTTTGATGCGGCTTTAAGGTCCCTATTGTGTTAATGGTAATCCCACATTCGGTGAGCATGTTTACCTGGACTGGGCGGCGTAAAATTGCATCGTGGCACAAAGAATGTTGTCACAAAGATTAGATTTCTGGGATCCAAACTAAAAAGCGTCAAACTCTCCTGCGCGGTCACGTTCACGGTTATGGTTGTGTTGTCTAAGGAGAAAAAATCTCGAATCAATTTTAGGACTTCTCTTTGCTGCAATTTGTCAGAGGATTAAATGGAGAACACATGACTTCATATTACAGCAAAGGATGGTAACAAGCCATTTAAAATAATTTTTTTCCCAAAGTAGAATGCTTGGTCGCGCATTGATTTTAAATCGACTTGGATAGATTACAACTGCCTTCTTTATACTATACTGGCATAAATGGAAAGACCCGATTCTGTATCGTTGGCTAATAATCCTGCGTTTCAGCATTATACACTGATGCATGTAGCTAGCTGCACTAATCGAATGTTATTTCCCTTGGGTGTTTGTCAAATCATAATGCACGTAGATCGAACATAACAGTGCTGTTCTTACAAGGACTGCTCCATATCGTGTTGTTGACATAACAACCGCCATTACCAATTGATAATGGGCTGAATATTGAATTGCTGCTGATGAAAGCATCCTAAAATAGGTTGCAAAAGTAAGCAGTAATGCATGCTTAACAATACATATGCGAACCTGACTTATCATTAGACTTCCTTTTTGATTAGTGCAAGCTGCTCTATAATCTTCACAAAAACTAAACACATCTATAGTTACTTCGGTCTAAAGACGTACTTCGAAATTAATTGTTGCTTATTCCACTACAGTAATAAGCTTACGAAGCTGCTGTTAATCTGGTAATACAGTGGACCCGGCGATCCAGACTCCGTTCCAACGACTCGTGATCCCCATAGCGTTGGAGTGATTTCGCCTTTAAAACATTAAATTTGTTTAAGTTAGCGCTACTACACCGTGACATCAAACGTGCTGATAATTTAGGCTGGCTTTAAATGCTAGTCTTGGTGCACCAATAAGCTGACACGTAAAACGCGTTGGCTGATAAAAAGAGATTTCTGTTTAGTAAAGCAGTATATTCAATAAATTCTATTTGCCGCATGCATGGACCTACCCTTCTGACTTACATTCGAAATTATGCAAAGCGAAAATGAAGGAAGGAAAACTTACATGAGCAACTGGCAACAAAAATAAGAACTGCAATGATTCGAAACATTTTACGTGCTCACGACTGACAGAGCAGCTTGTTTGCTTATATACAGTCTCCAATTGGGTCTCGGAGCTCTTATTGGTTAATGTGATGAAATTGCATCCAACACTGTGTAGGAGGACCCCCAGCGTCAAAGCGCTAACTGCTGTTGACATCATAGATGCGTGGGTCTGAGAATCGCGGTCGAATCGAACGATTGTAGAAATGTGTTACGACAGGAATACAGGCATGTTTTACGCAGTCATGTGAGAATTCGCCAAAAACTATGAGCTAGAGGAAATGCTCTTCTTGCAGGTGCATTCAATCAGGGTTTCGTTAAGCGCAACTCCCTTTTGGTGACTATTGACTTCAAATAGGTGTCTAAAGGACTGATCTACGTTGAGATGGAAGCACAATGCATGTCCTTTTATAACCAGTCATGGCGTGCATTTTTCTTCATCCGCTTATTTGATGGAACGCTTCTATAAAAAACAATTTTGGGTTCTTTTAATCTTCACCTTGTTGTGTCAAAGCAGTCGTGCATGCAAATCATTAGTTGAGTAGCCTGGAAACTGTATCAGCGCTGTCTTATTGCTTGAAAATTCGTGCAGAATGCGAGTTGGAAGACCATTTTGCCTTGCAGACTGTGACGTTTCATCGATCTATGTGCATTTTTTCCTGCAATGATAGTTTTAGCTCTTCTGGATGAAATCGGAGGCGGAAAGAAGAGAAGACAACTGTTGTCACTACGTGGCTGCGCAGTTTTCTCAATCAGTGACAACAAAGTAGCGGTTATAGTTAAGGGAACCCGTGATGTCAATTTCCTTGTTGGACAGATTCACCTTATAGCTGGTTCTTTCACCAACACCTCGAGTAACTAATAGTGAGGCATTTGTGCCCCAAGTTACTTCTCATCTTTCATTTCAACTCAACACTTTGGTCTTGTTTCGTGCATCACCAATGACCTAATACAGTTAAAATTGAGGCCCTTGAAAATACACTCAAAACCGACTTATGGAGAAATGTTTTCTGTGGGTTAAACATTTATTGCCGCTATGAATATTAAAACCTAATGAAATAAGCTATTATTATGCTGCGTGGCATTTCGCAGCATTAGAGCCTTCTGTGATGGCCGAAGCAAGTTCGGGGTATGGACAAGCTTCAATTAAGCCCATGTTAAAAGCGCAGGCAGAAATCAATTTATTTGTGCTTCATTACGTCCACATAAGTCTTTCGCGCCGCCTGCTTCATATCGCTAACAAGTTCTTCTGTTTGTTCCGTTCAGTAGTGGCAGTAGTGACTGATGTCACTTCCTAGTCCTCATCTATTTCCATCCTTGCGCCGATCTCGCACAAACCACATCTTTATGATTTCACAGTTTAGCCAGATGAGAATTAATTCGTTGGACCTATGCGGACTTTGATTTTGGAGGCGTAGAATATAGTCACGTTTTGCTAAGATGGAATGTTAAACTGAAGAAGAGTCAGCAAAGTGGTAATAGAGACGTTTCCCGATCTTACATGACCAAGCATGCTGCGTGCTCTTGTATGGTCCCCAATACGACTTCGTCAGGACGTCTAGTGAATTTGGTAGGGTTACAGCTCCAACTGATGCAAGAATTATCGTGAGTATCAGTCACATGATGATCCACTCCACTTGCACAGCAAAATGCCAAAGACTATGAAAAATGAACAAGAAGAGCCAATCATATGGAAAATGGGTGGAAGTACATAAGACAAAGTGATGTAATGCGTCCTGCGTCTGCGACGCAGTTAAATAAAACAGTGGTCTATGCTCTAGAAGCACGTGCTACCATTGCTATCATGTAATTGCGACCGCACAAGAAAATAATACGCTTCTGCCGACTGGGTTTTCATGCACTTTCCTTCACCCTTCAGCTAACCCAATTAGACTATAAAACCGGTGATTCACAGTGTGTCAATCGCAAGTCTATCCTTTCTGAGTCTTTGATAGCTGGAAAATGCTAAGAATCGTGGCAATATTGCACCTAAGCGATCACACACAACTCTAAGTCAATGCATACGGGGGTTGCTCATTTTACGTCCATGCAGCAGCTGAACGCACATCATATTTCTGATACTGAATCATGCGCAATCAGCAAAGATAAATTAAAATGAATGCATGGGAGACTGATAAACACAAAGCCATCTCTATGTTATCCATGCTAATTTTGCCGTACAGGATAATCGTTTTAGTTTAATGTGATGATAGAAACAGTCAGCTACCGTCGGGCATAAAGTTAGGAACTCGCAGTTGTCGCAAGTTCAGCATTGTTGACTCCAAAAGGAGAAGCTATGGCACAAATAGGCAACTCTAAGCCATCCTCGTAACCATGATTCCCTTTTCACTGATGAAATTTTAACCTTCCGCTTAGGTGACAAATAAATTGATTTTAACGATGAAATCATACCAACCTCTTTGGAAATCATAACCATGACGATGCATGTAATTAACTTATGCTGATACGAGCCTTTTAAAATGCTCATCAACTTTCGGGACTAAGCGCGTTGACTTGCCTGTACTGGGTCATTTGCAAGGCTGCCTGCAATCACCGGGGACCATCAGTAAGACTAGCATCTTATTTTTGGAACACAACGACAGAGGAAGAATGGTGACTGCATTTCCGATACAAGGCCACTTGAGCTGCAGATATTTAAATCTAGATGAACTCATTCTATCCAGCTAACTGAGGCTCGCTAATTCCACTGACGAATGCACTTGAACACCTATTTCTCATATCTGTTTTTTCGTCATAATTTGTGTGCATCATCAGCGTCACCAGAAGTTGCCTACGCATTTGCACAAGACACGCGCCCACTCATCGACAACTACGGTAAATTCACCGCAACCACGACGATGGATAATGAGTTTCACGTCACGTACCCATTTTCATACGCAGCCAGCGAGCTCCTTCTCAGACATGGTATGAATTTTTATGCATTCTACAAAACATCGCCTAATGCATGCAATTATATGCGAATGGGAGTGATGTTAGAAGAATAGATGAGCTGAAATGAGCAAGATGATGAGAGTGCCAATAGAACCAAAATTTCCACAGGAGATGAAAGCACCGATTTAATCAGGTAAATGCTACAGTGGAGGGTTAACACATAATTTGATGATTTGGGTCATTTTCTAAGTTGAGGAGCCATACTATGTCAATGAAGTGATGACGTCCCACGAGTTGGACCAGTAAGTGCTGTATCCGTATCTTAACGGCAACATCCCCAGAACAACGTGAATCGCCTATGACAAACTTGTATTTACCTCAAAAAGTCCACACGACCGCATTGTTCGTTCTCGATGGTTCCACGAGTCCCATTCTCGCAGTTCTTGCCAAATAACATGGTTAGGGAATTGTTAACTCAATACGTTACCCACTAAATGGCACTAGTCGCAAAATTAAAGGATTTTTAGGTTAGATGGACTTATTTGATTGTGCTTCCTTTCCATGCTGTCTCATGCACATGTTGTCTCTTTTACCTACGCTCGTCAACCTAAACTTACATCCGAAAGTTTACAGAAGGTACTGCACCACTGGTTACCAAGGTGCTGAGCTTTTTCAGAGGCCATCGCGTACGAGGTTTTTATTGCAAGCTCCGTGGTCTACGTCATACTATTAATTCAATTTCACAAAAGCATAGTAGTGGTAAGGCATAAAAAACACAAATATGGATTCATCAGTGCTTTGTTTTGGATCTGTGAGATGGCTTTACTTTTGTGAGCAAGTGCAAAAGTGGCAAAGGTGTACAAACTGGAGGAAACTTCGTCCAGTCTTACAAACTCTCATGCCAAAACAGAATTTGTCATCCGCATCCACGTACGAGTGCAGGCCAACCAGAAATGAATGTGGCTTCTATAATTCTTTCCGGAAATCATCACTCTTGTTAGGCGCCAGCAACATTCTTCCTTCGTTTTACCTTTTGCATCCTCAAACGTGTACCACATTTCCAATGTATTGGTAAAACATGAATGCACTTTCACGTTATTTTTTTTTATTTTTGCGGTAATATTAGCTCCTAGTTATCATCTATCAAGACCTGACTCATTATATGCAAATACAGGGTTAAATTAACCCGATTCTTACACGGCAAATGCAGAAGAATTGCTGGCTTTCAGAACAGAATGACGTGCTATAATGTTGCACATGCAGGGCTTGTTCACCGTTTGAGTAGGACATGTACAAGTGAATGTTTATAGCTTGGTTACACTTAGAGGATTCTATAGCAAGAGTGTATCATCACAGTTAAATGGGACGTAGTACATTGTTTGTTGGAACTACCGGTTCCGGTCAAGGTCACAGAGGTGGTCGTACCGCCCCAGCTACGTGGGCTGGCCTCCGGGCTATGCCAGCAGCCTATTTCCCTCTGTCCGTTGAATATACATATTCTACCCTGGCATTCTGCCTTTTCTTGCTTTTAAGGAAGCCTCAGGACGCTACATTGGTGACAGCGGAAATTGGACCCGACTCTTTATGGTTTTATCCCGATCTCTACGGCCTGCGGCCTGTTGCAGCGGTGCGAAAGAAGCGCATGTGCTACGGATTGACCACGAATGACGTCCACCTCCGGCATCTACCCCTTCTCCGTGTTCTACAAGAAAGCAACAAAGAGAGGGATAGGTACGCGACACAAACGATAAGTCTTATTCCTAGGCCTTGGTGCTCGCTTGCTTTTGGCAAATTGATTAGTTTAATTGGATCTCATAACGTTTCCAGGATTCAGTGATGCTTGAAAAAGAGATGTCTAGAATACAACTAAGTGATTGGTACCAGGGGTGTGGCTTATCACAATTCACGAATCAAGTAGTCGGGAATGCACAACTTTTACCACGATGGAGGAGAAGACTTGGCGGTCCTCGAAGCGCAGTGGATTCTTTCAATACATCTAAGTGATTCTAATCAATCAGCAATCCATTTGGTGCGTATTTGAGCAAACGTGTTGAATTAATTAGATTGCACTTGACTATACTGGCGATAACAAGACATATGGGTATGCTACATGCAATGACAAACCGCTAACATGTTTTACAATTTTCTGATTAGCCAGAATATAATTAAGATTAGCTTAAGCCTCATCAACAGTGGATGCATACGCTCTTGTGAGATGGCATCAGTGTTATAGGCAGTACAAATGTTATCTGATTTTCGTTCTCCCAAGCATGTGAAATCGCGAGATCATGTACATTTCCTAAGATTTTGGCAAATTTCGGTAGAAGTTGCGCCTCATAGAAGTAGCTTCTAAGACGAACTTGCTGAATGTTTGACGCTGGAAATGCCTCTGAACTCGAAAGTCAGCACAAGATAGGGACATGTGGACTATACGTGCAAGATTCGCAGCATGCCGTGAGTGGTGCAAAGAACTTTTGATGTCATTCGTCGCTTGCTAAGGTACAAGAAATACGCCAACATCGGTGGTTATTTTGAAGAATAATCTGCTCAGAACAGGCGTCTATGCAAGCGTATTTTCTGCGAAGGTAATGTGGAGCAACCACAATTCAGATTGTTCAAAGCATGAGGCAACTGTTGATGGACTACGGACACTAATCCAATGTTTTGGCAGTTCGGCTAACTCCATGAGAGTTACATTTACAATCATACTTGATCAAGCACAAAATTCGCACATTACCAGAGTGTTTGGGAGCTCCTGTTGCGAAACCCCTATAATTACTAAGTTAGATCTATGAAAACCTTCATTATAACAGTATTTTGCGCAAAACGGACAGGCACCCATCATCGGAATTGATGAGATGACGACGAATGCTTGTCTGCAACTCCAAATCGGTTTCAACGCGTGTGCAAACAGAGTTTAACTTCGCATTAAAATGCAAGTCGACTAACATGGGAGATACTTTATGTGATGAGTCGCTTAATGGAAATGTTTGAAATGCGTAGATTAATAAGACATGGGTGACAAGTCAGTTATTTCTCACCATTGGACGAAGCAAAGGTCGTTCTCACCAGTATTTTATTCTGCAACGCTTGAGTTTCTTGGTTTTACTTTGCAATAACTAACAGCAATAGAAGTTGTTATAGTTAACTCTTGCTGCCCTTGGGCCACTTCACTTTTTTATAACAGGACGTTGGCGGAAGAAGTGATGGTATTTTAACCAACCTGTATTTGCAGGGTTCATGGCTGAAAGGCGAGCATTGAAATGGTGGGGCAAAGAACCCATTGTTAGTATTTCAGAAGATCCTTTAAATTCGCATCCAGATGAATTGGCATCATTACTTTGAAAACAATTGACCGTCCACACATTTCACACCACAGGACCACCAGGAGACGACCCCTGAGTTTGCAGAACTAATCCCATCAAAAGGAATTTGTAGCCTCAAGTGGAAGATTTGTCGGAAGATATATACAACCCTTGCATTATTTCTGCGTTAAGTGCGTCTCTATTTCATCGAATACAATGAATGCGTAAGAGCTTTAGTACGTATAAAGGATTCCCATTCGCCACAAATACATTTAAACAAATTAACTGCTATCAAATAACATTTACATCTACCTTTGCTCCATTTTCTAGCTGACAGAATTGAATTATTTTGATTCTCGCTACTCATCAAGTGATATTTTAAAGTAGCAGAGCATAAATACAGTTGAGTGGCATTTAGTTGTGTGTTAGAACTTGAAGAGAAAGTTAGGAAATTTATGATGCTCTTGCCTAGATGGGGATGTGGTCATACATGTTCCCTATCAACTTGTATATATCTAGAAGTTGGCTAAAGCTGGAATCGGTGGAGAGCAGTGCATTTGCCCTACCTCTTTAAACGTTTCACCATCCGCAACATGCTATCAGAAATGCCCGTTCACCTGCTTATTGGATAACTTATGCAGTCAACTCACGATCGTGGCTATATTTTTGATGTCACTCCCGCAATTATTCGTTACATTACTCCATTTGGCTAAATTTTGTCATATTTTCAGTCGTATAGTCTACAGTAATCGCCACCTTATTTGGCACAATCGGATGTCTAACGAAGCTAACCTGACCATGCATTTCCTTATCTTCTGCAGGCACAAAGTGATGGAAGAATGGTAAAGGCTTGTAATGGTTATCACTGGTGGCAAGGTCGATGTAGGAATAATCGAAAACATGCGACTTGAATGGATGAAGCAGAAGTTATTTGTGTCGCGTGTGCGCAGGCACGCACTGATGTCCCAGCTACTACTCTAGGATGAAGCATATGACTACAGCGACCCTTAGCGTGATGGAACAAAGCAGTAGTGTGGCGTCACCTTACGTGTCGCAGTCCGTACCAAAAGAATCGATGGGACCTGATGCAATGATGCGTGACGCGATGCTTGCATTATCCAATCAAATTTGCAGTGCCAAGTTAGCTTTGCTCAGCCTGATAAAAGCTTATTGGAATTGTTCTACGGTACAATTGCAAAATAACTATAGTTGAAAGCCTTACCTTACTGGGCCATCAGCTGTAATAAAATGAATTTGAGTTAGCAAAAACTCACTTGCAACTAAAGTATTTTAGTGGAGTATTTGCACTTTATTTCATTCTGCACGAACAATTCGTGCCAAATATTAGCAAAACAGGAGGGTCCAAGGCATTATAAGCATCACAGCAAAAGGGTTACCTGCAGAAGCGACATGAGTGCATGTGCTCTTACGTTGCTTCCTGCTTCGAACATTCTGCGCAGCATTCTGTGCAGCAAAGACGTATTTCTCAGACCCCATTTAAAAGGGATGAAGTTAGGGGCAGTGTGGCGCACTGGAATCACCCTGAAGTAAACATTCGCGCACTCACAAGTGTGGTTAAATGAAAGACTGATAAGTAAATGAGGCGTTTTAAGCCACAAAAAACACAGACAAAATGCAATGTTTATGCCACTTCTTTTCTACGCACAGTATTATCCGGTGCAGAATCGCTCCACGTTTCATTGACCTTGAACATCTGCAGAAGTTTCATCGTTGCTACAGGAACCTAAGACGGGTGCTGACATTTGAGAAATGCGTTTCCTTTGCGTTTGTGTTCTATAATTCTTCGGTTCTATATGCTTCATAATATTCACTTGTAGCATTTCTTCTCGATTCGACGATTTGGAAACTATCCAGCCAAGTGAATTCCAAACATATTATAAAGTTGAAATGCATCCTTCCATCTTTTTGCTTACCTTATCGTACTAGATGAGAGATGGTTCATAAAAATGCATAATAAAACTAATTTTCTCCTAAATTTAGAGGCAGGCAGCATAGCCTATCTGTTTCATTTGTATCTCAACATATATCAATAAATGATAAGGTAAAAGTTCAGGCAATGGATTATCGCAAAACCTGGAAATTTTCCCTCACCTCCTCTACAGCATGTAACGGCAGTGTGTTCTTGCACCAAATCGTTCAAGTCAGGGAGTGCGCATGCTGATAATGCAGCGAATCAAATACCTTTGTCGAGATTGACCATTTGTCGTAAAAACTGTTCACTTTATGGCTATGGTGAGGGCGGAGAGGAGACCGTTATACTGCTACAGTAGTGCCAGTAAGTACTTCAGAGTAAATTACGTGTTGTCTTCTAAGTAATCATCATAGTACTACATCTCCAAGGGGCTGTCATCTCAAGAGGCATGTTTTGATAACGCATTTGCTCAGTTCGATGACTCAAATGTTAATAGCACGAGTACATTACAATGAGCACCTCAACAACTAGTAGCGATAGTGAGAGCAGTAGCACAAATGCTTGTTCAAGATTTACATAAAGAAACGGATTACGGAAAAAAGGCGAAGAAAAGAAGTGGCCGTAAAAGTGGGACTTACATCGTTCGATTCCCATCCAATGGACAGCAGCTGCTACAATCGCAAAAGACTACATACAACGGTGGAGAGGAACGACTCACGAAAACGATGAGCAAAAGAGGCAAACCTCTAATACAATCAGGCCCTTTCCAATGCAAATGTGTTATTGCCTATGTACGCTTACGATTTTTCATGCATCTTCATGTGTGCCGATTGATGTTTTAGTCCACGACTTCGTAAACTTAGAAATCACCACGCCACACTTGACAGAAGTCATAGAATTTTGGCGACGATTGCCCAACGAACACTGGTCACTAAAATTAATCTCACCGTAGACCAGTCTCACTAAAATGTTTATATGTCCTTCGAACACTCGGAAAGGAAAATGGCGGCACACTACACCTCGTATTCATTCTTCTTCACTTTTGCAGTAGGGTTCGAATATTCCATCCAATTTCACCTTATCCAGCAAATTTTAACCTAAATGACCTCCTTTTACCTGGCGAAACAGTAGGATTTAGAAAAATTGCCTTAATAATGGCAAAGATCTGCGATAATTTGCCGATCTGATCTGCAGTTGGCACATAGCTCAACAATGCCGTGGAGAGCATGTCGGTGTCTCCTTCTTAGCAGAACCTTTAGTGCCTCCGCTTGCATTTATCGCAATAGCGTGCTCTGAAAAGACTCAAACACCCTCTCAGGGAGTGTTGTAACCGTGCCCGCACCCAATGGGCATAATGCCAACGTAAATATTGCAATTGTATCCACGCGGCTCGCGTGCTACTCGACTTGCGTGCATGGCTGCCTCGGTCGCTGGCTCTCAAGCCGCCTAGCACGCAGCATTTGCGGCTCCTTCTATCCTTGAACCCACCGATGTCGCTCAACCTTGCAGACGGGCTCCGATTCAATCTGCCTCTCTGCCTTTTCTTAACGATTAATTGTTTTACATCCGCCTCAGTATCATCCTGCATGCCTGCCAGTTTGGCTGGAATTCTGTCGGTTCACAGGTCTCATTTTCGGCTTCTTAACCGTTGCGTCCATTGGTGCATTTGTACAAGAAGGAGATCGAAAGGTATATTCGTTAACTCTTCCTCACGAATGCCTTCTGATGATTGTTTCTTTGACCGCTAAATAGCTTAGATGCAAAACGCACCAATTTGATGGCATTATCGAATCCTACTTGTAATTTCGTTAGCTTGTGATGATGAGTACTGGGACCAATGCGTATTAGAAGAGGGATAAACTGTAGGACTGTGGAATTCACGAATTGTGGGGAGGTGGAAGGAATTTTCGCTGTGGGAATTTGAGTAACTTGGAGTAAGCAAGAAAGGTCAGGCTGCCGGTTAGTTGATACTCAAATGTCTAATACATCGCGGAAATGGTTTTGCAGGTGCTTCACTAGAGTGGACAATACAGAAAACTTGCTGATGCTGTTTTTGTCCTTGGTGGCAAGATTGAAAGGTGGTGTCTATAAAACAACACCTACTGCGTATTAAATCGGTAGATTCAGACTTTCTCTTGACAGTGCGGATACTAATTTCTTATCCTTATAGTTAACGCAACCTATTACTACTCCCCTCGCAAATGAATCAACTATCAGGGCAATTGGATTCAAGACAATTTGCAAGTCTCTGATTAACTTTGATCACTTTGCGTGCAGCTACCTTACACCCAACTCACAGTCACGCTCTGATGCCCGGACCCACCTCCAGGATTTCTAAACACACAGGCCACATTAGCCCACCTAGAAAATGAAAATAATTTGGTCGTTCTCAAATGCCGCATTAAGTTCTGCTTGCGCAGTAGCTATCATCGTATTCACAACTCAAAATCACAGAAAACGTCGTGGTCGTCTTGCCGATGGACTTTTACTAACTACACCAGGTGTGGTCTGTAGAGCCAATTTCCTGAAACCGCAGGATGGGATCTTTGGCCATTTGAGGAAGGCACTGATGCTCTTAGCTTTCCGAAATGTGATGCTATGCACTTGATCGAAATAGATTCGTCAATTTGTTCACTCTGCTCCTTTATGTGCATTAGGAATTGACTTCTCAGAGTCCGTCACCACCTTTTCAAGACAGCTGTGTAGGAGTTAACTATCACTGCATTAAATTGTTTCAAACAAAGAAAGGACTATGTATAACTCTATTCATGCATGACTAACAATAAAATGGCTTACAAAATCCGACAGATTTTGGAAAGTGAACGGTTTTTGGGCAAAATCGGAAACGCTGTAGCTCTGGATAAATCCACTGTTTAGAAGTGTGACTACAATCCTGGGCCTCGTCGCATTAGGGCCTGCAAACGTGGCGATCCAAATCTTAGCTTAAATGTGACTGCCATCGAGACCGCGCAACTCATCGACAATATGGTCAGTACATTGATACATGCGTATTCCCTTGGTTATGCAACTTACCTTCATCGCAACTTACCCCATCGCCAGGAGACCTACAATTCAATCTGCACCTTCTGGGGTTGCGATACCCTCTATTATGTAAGCAATGCTATGCAAAATGCTTTAACCTTGGATCGCTATCACTATATCGACCTAAGCCCCTGAGTATGTGTCATATGCTCATTAATGATGCGCATAGCCATGTTTTCTTACTGTCGACAAACACCTGCTGACGATACACATACGCATACGATTAAGGGGTACGAGAAGGAAAGCATGTGCGTGTCTGCCGTTAGTTTTTGAGGGGTTTTCGATTTTATGATGACTATACATAGTTAGCTTCTACACTGCCTCCAGTATGCCGCGAGGGGAGGGCTGAATTTCTTGAGTGGAACTTGTACCCATGTTTAGAAAGTCACCATCCATTGTGTGCATCGTAACTCAAATAATCGCTTTATCATTAAGACCTATGCTTCAGCATCTCACAATTCGGATGCGTTCCTGTCCAAATGTCGGCAGTTCTGCCATAAGCCTTCCTGCTAAAGTAGTTACAAATAAATGCTCACAACAACTCCTTCACAAACCACCTGTCACGAACCAGACAGTGTGAGTGGTTCAACTTTACCCCTTTTCCAGCCTGTGAAGCCGCTGTTATCCTAAACTAGATCGCTCACCCCTAGAAATGCGCATGCTGGTAATGTAGCGAGTCACATGCCTTCACTCCTCATTGGGAGATCGTCTCCTCATTTCTTATGCCTTCAGTCTGCACCCAGATGAAGTGGTGAATTTCTTGACGAGGCTAATCATAATGACTGGCGAATTTTCCAGAAACAGCAAACTCGTGGACTTTACCTGCCTATGGACTCTAACTACTCCTTGTTTACGTTAATTTTTATAACTCATTTGCGAAAAGAAGGCATTGAACCGGCCAATGGAGGTGAAACAAGTGCACCTAAGCGATCAAATCACGACGGCTAGTTCTCTTACAAGAGCGTGAAATGTGTGCGTTGTTTTCTCTTTCCTACGTAATTAAGTCTTGTACAAAGAGCGATTTCTAATTTTGTTGCGACAAAGCAATCGGAATGATTTAGGAGTAGATCACATGCAAATTGTCAATTGAACAAAAACAGAAGCATTTCCCTGGACCAGCCACCTACGAAAATTACATCTAATGTGTCATGTTTCAATTTAATGACCATTTCTCCGCGTGATCGCAGGTGCCATACGACAAACATTGCGAACCCAACAATGCAGACTGTCAGACAAACAGCATTTTACAATAGTGACACGAGCTGCTTAACCTTGCGCCAAAAAATATAAACTCGTTGAAAATTACATTAGAGAGCTGCTAGAGCATTGCTTTAACGGTCGTATTCTGATCGTAGCAAGCCGCACAAGGATCACACTGCGAAAACCCTTACCATATGACAGCATATCCTAAATGTGCGAGGTAGAAGAAAAGTTGGCTAGATGTGGCGAGGGAGCTGCGATTGCAGTCACATTAGGCTTTCAGTCATAGCGAGTCCTTGACTAAGGGAATGACACCCTTAAATATATATACAAATTTCAATGCACTCTCTGCACATTAGCTAAATTTAAAGTGGCATAAAAGCTAACCCGAGAATTTATCGCTTAAATCCACCTCAAAGTCCGTCTTTGCGCACTTCGGTGCTTACGAGCGTAGTGGTTGGCTGTGGAATAGCTCACACGAACCAACACCCAATAGCCTTTATTGTGCGAATGCAAAACTCGCCTTGTAGGTCAAGAACAGGATGTCTGATAGGCTATTGTGCATGCAAAGCAGGCCTCATAAAGGCGTCGGGAGCTGTTAACGCAAAGTAATTCTGGATTGAAGATGGGCTTTTCATTTCACCACATTTTGCTGGCTATCTGTGTTTTGGCTAAAGGACCCACAGAAGAATGGGGTAAGATAGTTTTTTTAAGTTTAACTCTGATCACCATAAAGGAGGAATCATTTAACAAGCATTATTGTTCCTTAGATTTGAGAGGTTTTCATTGTTGCAATGCTTCACTTAGAAACCATGATGTAAGCGATTTCATGTGATTGCATCTACCAAATTCGAACCTCTCATATTCTACCATTTGGAATAATAATTTTGACACACGTTATTACCTGATGGCAGTCCCTCAAGAACTGCGTGCACCGTGCACGTACGAAAATGATTGAATGTACAGTAAACAGTTGAGAATCACAGGGGATAATTCGATGCTGCCCATAACGTCTGCAACGTCTCAATCGAACCAAAGTGGACCACTGAGAAAAATCATTGACTCCATATTCAAATACTTGTTTTCCTTCTACAACACTTGATGCCAATTTTTAGGATGTCTTCCATGGGACTTGGTAACAAACACCTTGCATATTTTGTAGTTGCCTTTGCATTGCCACGCTGCTAGTGTACTTCCCCTTAATAGCACAGGGTGGAAAGAGACGACTTCAAGAATGGGATGGATAATTGAGGCTATTGAGGATAAGCGTTGGGTCCAGGAGGGGCGTAAACATGGCTTTGCTACCTGCAAAGTGCAACACTGTAATTACCAACTTCTCCAAAGTTAGTGATGCCAATGATATGCACAAATCCAGACAGCGGGTCCAACGGACGAGGACATTTGCGGGACATGTGCATTCGCACTTTGTGCAGAGCACAGTGTTTAATCAAGCTCACTTAAATTAGGACGCATGTCTAATTTATTTACAGATGCCCTTAAAGCGTTGATGTAGGGAATTAACAATTCAACTCCAACACCAACTTTATCCAACGTCTCGACGCCAAATGCGTTTCATAAATTCGCATCAATGTTCTCAACACAGTTGCCGGTTTCCTTAAGACATGCGCTTTTGATCATATCCTTTTTGCCACAAGTGCGACAATTCGAGTCATTGTATTCTTGATTTACCCCCTTCGCATACATCAACTAAACGAACAAGTTTGGAGGACGCCCAACATAAGTAGCAGTAGCTTAGTCAAATCCATGAGACGGTTACCCTTGAATTTGACTGTAACAGATCAAGCAGCGCTGTTTAATGTGGAAACAGGTAGCTTTTCATTTTACACCACCCATGCACTTGCAATCGAAGATGTCATATTTCAATAGAAACTGCGTTTCCCAATAAATTACAGCCATAGTGGAACAGGGAAGTTAAATCTTGTGTCTTGAAAGCATGAACACCATGAAAGTTCTTTTAGTTGCTGCTACTATTGCTATTTTATACTTCTGCATTCTCGTACCATTTTTGAAAATTAGCTGAAACAACTTTGTCAAGCATTTCCCATTCTAATACCTTTTGGAACCTAAGATGACAAAAGGAGAAAAGAGAGAAGCAATCTCGCATGGGTCCTCAGACCCATCAGTTAAGTGGGTAATCCCAAGCCTGGCTGAACTCCACACAGAACTAAAGAGAATAAGACATCCTGCTACAGGCTACCCAGAGTCCCTTAGACAAACCGAAGGCCGCTAGCAAAATGCGAAAGAATTAAAACGCCATCTTTAATGCAGAAATTCATTGCAATCGCAACTCCCAGAGCAATGGTAAGAACGCTCTCTGATATTTCAATCAGGAAATTTCTGATTTTTCGCCCACGTATCCACTTCTGGATGCACGCACCAAGCGTACGGTGTATTGTTTGGCAATTAAAGAAATGGAAGTAAAGCGATGCGTAGATCCCGTGTTTGTGGGTTACATGACCCTGAGGCGACGGCAATCACCGCATAGTGTTCATCGACATGAGTCAAGTGGCCCTAGACAGATGGAGTGGCATGTATGTATATGACCCTAGTGTTAGGGCACGAGATTCTGGGGGTAGCATTGCTTTTGCATAGCTCTCTAGGTGTTGGATTACTTGATCGCAAGGACCGACATAGACTGGCAAATCCATCCACAGTGGAATGATGTTTTAGTTGCATTGGAGCAACATGTTTCATGCTACACTCGCCGTTTGTCTGCCCCTTGAATGTGTTAAGAGGCCCTCGTTGTATCTTGGCCATTGTGCCATATTAGGATAAGTCGACACCTAAAACATGACGGCAGTCCCAACGCCATCTGAGTAAGCACATTCAGCGCATTGTCAGAGCGTAATGTCATTCCCCGGCATTATAGAAAACGCTGCGTCAACATCCTCCACTCAACTGTTTTGTTCGTCGAGGTGAACGGATTCACGTCAATTCACAAATCTTTGGTGTATGCTGATCATTCTATGTGCCTTTATTTTTCCCTGCTCACAATTGTACTCGGATATCTGACTCGTTCCCTTAGGTTTCAAGACAAACAGGTCGCACTAATCTGTCCAGTAAATGGAAAGCTTTGGGCACTCAGCTGTCACATTAAGTCTCGCCAGTGCAGCAGTTATCATTGACGAGCAAATCTGATAGCGCTTACAAAATGAGCAGTTTTGAGCTAATTTCGCGACTCCTGCATTTCTTGAATAATTCATTTTCCAAGGTGCAGATGCGATTTGGGGCTCTACTGCACTGAGGTCCGTTACCGCGACAAATCAAATCTTACTTTAGCTGTATTTAACATCAGCCACATGACACCAAAATGGGATCGATGCATTGATTTGTGCAATCACCTTGGCCCATGGTCACGCAATTTATGCCCAATTAATCCACCTATCGGTCTCACGTGACTCATCACCAGGCCATCCGCATATCGACTTGCCACCTTCTAGAGCCACGACACCCATTATCACGTGGACAATGCTTTGCAAAGCGCACCACTTCTGGGTTGTTGCAATTGTATCGATCTAAGTCCAAGTTTCCGTGTCACGTGTCGAAAGCTGACGCACACGGTCAGATGACTTTACAACAGATTGACACTGATCTATATCCATGAGCCAAGTTGCGGGCATCAATATCTGATGGACATATTGATTTTTTCATGCCTTGCGAATTCGGATTCGCCTATGCAACAGTCTGCCATGGAGCATCCTACCGATCAGCCTCAAGGCTACTCGATACTTCCAGCAAAACCGATATACACTGTGAACAGAATATTTTGCTTTCTAAGTAGCACATGCCATCGGTACACGTGCGTTTGCGCCTCGGAAGGAAGTCACTGGAAAAGCTCCGGCTTTAAACTTTAAACTCCCCTACTTTGCCTTCCAATTACTCACCTACCCGTCCATATGCACCGCAACTCCAAATCATCACTTGTTTGCGGCTCTGATTTAGACATTCTGTAACCGATTTCCCAACCATTTCCTTATCCATAAACAAGATTGGTAAGAAAAGATATGACGGTTACCACAAGTGGTTTAGCCCTGGCCGTAGTTAAGGCCTCCTGCATTAAAGGTGACAGGCTAAATGTTAAGTCGTGGAGAAGATTTTGGACTTTTTTCCGCTAACTTCCGATGCAACGACACAGTTAAATGCTGAAAAGGAGATGGGAGAAGACGCCTCTGGTCTTGTACACACCAACTGCATTTCCTTCAAAGCGGGACAGAGAGGCCAACACTCTTCTCTGTTACTCACTGTATCCCATTGCTGATCCACATGTTAATGGTTTTGCGTACGGGAAGTGATGCTATGATAATACTGCTGCAAGTAGTAGACTGCCGCAATCCTCGCATTCACTCACCCACCCACCCGAATTGCCACTGATGATGAAGTCGACCTCTACATGATACTGGCCAGATGGAAGCCGAAAAGAGCGGCTTGATTTGAAGAAAGCATCGATTAAAGCATGCAATCATTCTATAGGATGTAAACCATGAGGAAGGTGGATAGTTTCGAACTGCAAAAACAGCAGACATCACTAGAGATCCCCTCCGCTGTTATTCCTGATTTCAGGACAGAGTTTCGGGCCTGTAGGGCAAAGAAGGAGACATCGTAAGGTTGCACTGGTGTTAGGAGGGAATGTATAGGGACAGAGACGGAAGGGAGAGAGTGCGCGCACGCAATTTACGGGATATTGGGACTTCATACTCCGTCATCATGTCTAAGCCTAAACGTTTGTACGACAAACACAAACGCTGCTTTGGCAACTCGAGGCGGCAGTGCCACTACTATCACTAGTAAAGATGCATGACTTTGCTATACCACCTGGTAATTCGTGTGGTTAAACGATGGTGCTGCAAGTCTGCTATCACCAATCACAAATCGCACTGGGTTTAGTGCTTCATGCTCTAAGCCTCTGGGCTCAAGTTGAAATGCCTCACTTTTGCCACTTGCACTCGTACCCACGCAGGCAGTTGTGGGCCAGATATTGCAGCATAATACATGATGTGATGCGGCATGAGCCAGGTCTAGGGCTATGCAGCTCTCACCCATCTCTAACAACTCTGATTATCCAGCCGAGTTCCCCACGCACTTAGCTCTTACCACTCTAGAACCCACTTCTCTATATATCGGCCTCATTGCCTCTGCAAACATCTAGGTAATAACAACCCTTGCCCTAATTCTCTAGGCATTTGCCTCATTTTCTTCCCATGTTCTGGGTTCCATCAACCCAGAACTTATCTCCTCCTCTCCACCTCACTCCTACACCCCATTTCTGGCTATTGTCACCTTGGCACCTGATTCTTCCCAAAACAGCCAGCGTTCGCCTGCTCACATGTATCGAACGGGCAAAAGAGAAGGCTGGAGGGTGGACAGCCGACAAGTAAAACCTCAGGCGGTAAAAAGGTGCATAGATATGATCAAAGGTTTGAGGATCTAACCAAACAGCAAGTAAGTAAATAAATTGAGGTCAGTGACCTAACAAAATAACCAAGTAGAAAGGCAACAAACTTGCCACTTGCTCTATTTCCACTGCCTTACGAGACGCGGTCAAAACCACATATCCCTGCTGGCCGTGAGTCTTGCAGATGGCTGAATATGAGGTACGAAAAGTCTATTATCCAGTCTCACGAATTAGTATTTCAGAACAAGTATGGGCCAAAGTCGGTCGCTTAGTCGCCTCTATCCATTTGGAAGAATGCAACAAGCATTCCGCACTAATAAGCTCCGGCGGCCCAGGTTCCGTCTGCTTAAAGAGGGGAATTGGTGAATGGTCTCTATAAGCTACTTATGCAAAAGTTGCGTTGTTTGACAATAAAACAAGTTGTTTTATTATGTTCTAATCACTTAAAAAGGATGTGATTTCACACTCTACTATAACCTAAATGAGCAGCATGCTTACCATTACAGAGCTCTAGAAGCCACCGTATTTAGCCAGCAGATAAGTTTGCAAAAAATTTTTAGTACAAACTGCAGTGCTTTTTTTGAACTACCGGTTCCGAGTAGAGTCACAGAGGTGGCCATATCGCCCTAGCTGCGTGGGCTGGTCTCCGGGCCATGCCAGCAGCTTATTGCCCTCTGATCGTTGAATATATATATATATATTCTACCCTAGTATTATTGCTTTCTTTTGCCTTCGAAGAAAGCCTCGAAACGCTACATATGCAAACAAAGCATTGCAACATAACTATTACACTGTGCTATTATGGAGATGCCTAGGAATAACCAACATTCTCATAGCAAGGTTGGCAGAAGGGAAGCAAAGTAAAAGGGTGAAATCATCTGCATTAATATTCATATGATAGTACGTTGTCGTATATCATTATGCTGGTGTATTGGTTTCTTCGTTACTTTTGTTAACCTCTGGTATTCGGCTGCAGATACCAATGAATGTGCATGAGAGGCAAAGAAATGTTTGACGCAAAAAAATACTATTCAATAACATGTACTTAGGAAAATTACTTTTAGGGTAATTAGGATGCACCATTCAGTATTGTGGTTAAGTTCGTTTTGTATTTTATTCCAACGTATCTTCCCAAACAAAGTGCTTTAGGTTGCAGCAAGAAAAACTATTTAAGGCTAAAAAACTAAGTTTCATGCAATAGACCTGTCCTTTGACCTTTTCTTTAGGATTAACATTTTTAAACCGAAAAAGTGCTGCTAGTTTTACAGGTTTCAAGGTCACTGTCTTTAGTGCATTGCCTGCCGGTACGGTGGACGTGGGGAGTTATAATGACGGTTGGGTTTCGTTCAGATAAGCCCTAATTGTCAAAAGGAGCTAAACTGCCTAAGGGGTCACCTAGTAACAAGTAATTTGAAGTTGGGTTTTGTTAGTTCTCCCTACCTTCCTCAGGTAAGAATGGTATCTGGTCTGTGAGTCGTTTTGATGTTTTCGTTTCCCAGTAGGCTCTGTGTACGTGTTACGCTAAAAAATCCGCTCTTGCTCCTTTCTTGGCCCGAATAAAATTGCGTTGTTACTGTTGTGCTGCCAAAGTTTCTGCAGTTTCTATTTTGGTATAGCGACCCGTGCTTATTGAACACGGGAAGAGATTTGAGCATGCTCCCGTTCATTGGTGAGCTGCGTCATGTCTTCCGCTACCTCAGCAGATGCAACCCAAACAAATTCAAGTCGGTGTGGTAAAGATGTTATTGCGAAGGAGTCGTTTGTATGTAGCCTACGCCGCCTTCAGATCAGGTGTCGATCTGTCCATTTAATAGGTAGGGTTGTCGTAGGACTTCACTATATTGGCGATTGCTTCTCTACATTTCCTTTGTTTTGACAGCTGTGAGTATGTTTTTCGGGTTGGTGACTGTTGAAACTGGGACTTCGAACTGTGACACTTAAAATGGAAACGAACAACCACGTGAGGAGGTATACTAGCTCTATGATCTGCAACTTTTTCGAGGGACATGGACCTCGCCGAGATTCTACTGCTGATCAGGGCGTTTTATTGGTTGGCGGTCGCTGACGAATCTTCACTGAGACTGCTGGGGCTGCAAAGTGCGCTGCGATACTTTGATTCCTGCGTTCGTGACGTGGTAGACAGAAAGGACCAAATGTTAGTGCAAATGAAGGACTTGGATGCGTGGAGGAAGAGACTTACTAATTTGCAAGCCCTCATAAGGGTGAGTTGGCTGGCATTGGAAAGCCCCCAAATCATATGCAATTCGTTTGTCATCTATCTACTATGGTGAAATGTGCATCCCCACCGAAAAGTGTAGCCTTTTTCATCTGGCGCAGATGCTGTCAAGTGGATTGGAATCGCATGATGGGAATTCCTCTTTGATGGCTAGAGACTGTGTTGCTCTTTACTTTTCTGTTTTCTATGTGGTCCCCTTGTTCATGTGGACCTTGAACGAATGTCGTTCTACTGCTGCCACTGTTGGTGCTAGTTGTTTAGGTGCGTCATATGTACGTCAGGTTTCGGCAGGACTGATTTTGTGGTCATTATCATCCAATCATGCCATTGTCTGATTTTACGCATTTGTGTCACAGACCATGCCTCCTGTTTTCATTGTCCGTTTAAAGGAGTAACTGGCTTCCCTTAGTCTGTTACTTGCATAATTGTTCTAGCCTAACTGAAAAGGGTGATGTATGGCGGGGTTTGGTGTGTGTGCATGTGTTCTTAAGCAATTATGATCACGACCAGTTGGCAGAGTGTTTGTGTCAGTATTCTGGAGCTACTGTTACCAAATTAAGCTTACTGCGTGTTGGTAAGCAAGGGACAATAATCTGCGCCATAACATGCATAAATATCAGCGGTGAAGCATAAATCTTATCCTTCCCAAGTTGGAAATGTAGTGCAGGCACTATGCATGGGGCATCAAATAAGCATATTCAAGTAGAACTTTTGAGTAGAAAGATTACTCCTGCTTTACTTCTTATTGTTCTGCGTTTTCGAAGGAAGCCTTCTTAAAATTTACACGCTATTTGTGGCATACTTAGGTTTTGATGACTATCAAGCGAATTTGTTGGTTGTTTCTGCTAATATCATCTTGTTTATCAACGAGCAAACAATCAGGAAATGGGGCGAGAATTTGGGTGGAAGTGACTTGAGTCAGAATCACTTTGCACTTGTCGTGGGTTCGCGTTTTCGTTGTTGTCTTCTTGCAGCCGAATAGGATTTCCATGCTGTTTTTCAATGAACTGCCGAGGCACGCAACTCCGTACCGTTTTTGCAATGGATAACCGTGCTTTATTCTATTTATACCTATTCCAGGTTTACATTAAGGATATGGAAAATCGTCGGAACCAATGTTAGTGCCACTGGTGTCTCACGTAGTAGTCCGTGTTTTACGTGTGCCCAGTGCTTTAAGGTGTAAGTGTATGTGTTCTGCGGAATGAACCAAAGTTATGCAAATACCTTTGCAGCCTGCGTAGAATGTGATGACGCTGAAAAGAATTTGTTGTTAAAGCGGACGAACTGTCCCGTTACTTCCTTTTGTTCTCCAACCACCGTCGAGATGTATTTGTCAATCTCTCATTGACTGTATTCTGGGTGCACAAAATCATTCAAACTGCAATGATTTGCATTGCCTGTACAACTTGATTCCGTTGTTGAAAACATTTAATCTATCTGTTTTCCTATTTCTTAAGCATTTTCAGGGTGACAGTAGTGATTCAGATCACTGTAACGACCGTGGACGTCGAGAGGATGGAGAGAGGTAGTGTGAGAAAAAGAGGAGGTGGCAGAAGTTCAGCTGGGGCATTATCATCGGAGAGGGTGGGAGCGGTGTTTAAAACGGATGCTCTGCTACGGACACTACCACAGCCACCCTAAGGCTTAATTCGTACGAAATTACATAGAACTACTAGGGAGGGTTGGAGACCTCCTGTCAGTGCTTTCTGACGCTCAGAGCTGCAGGTCTCGCTGGACTCACTGCCGTGCCTTTGACGACAAGGCCCAGTGGGGTGCCCTCTTCCCCCTTTTGGCTTGCATATAGATGCGTTTGTGTGATTTGTCTGCGACTTTTCGGGTTAGACTTTCTTTGCCTGAGTCTTGGTTTCTTTGCAGTCGGTGGGGAAGGAAATGGAACCGTTGGGTGGGTGTTGGGAAGCTTGAGAGTGTTTGGTTATTTCTCAACATGAAATTGGTAATGACCAGTGTAAAATGGACATCTGAAGGATCAACCTTGGTAGGTTTTAATTCTCTACCATCGTTGAACTATGCGTATGCATTGATTTGGTGGGGTAAACGTTCGCCTAACAAAGAAGTGAGTACACGGGAATCCCATGTATGCCATTGGTTTGAGATGCTGATAACGAGCCCTTCTGTTCATAAAATTAAACTTATTGCGTTCATTTTCCGTGCCGCGGTCGTTTCTAGTCCGCATGACCACCTGTGATGGTTGGTTTATGAGAGCGAACTCCTCAAATGAGGGCTAGTAGAGGTCGAGGACGTTGTTCGAACCATGATGGGCACCTTACGCTGAGATTCTTTATATTTTAGGATTACCTTTAATGCTTCACGTTTTGACGTCTACAGTGTGTGCCATGGAAGTGCTAGCGTCGCCTGTGCTGCTTACCTGGGCCCTTCTTATACCTATATAATATCCCCAAATGTAGTTTTGGTCCAGACTTAGCCGAAGGATGAGGTTTCTTTGCATTGGGTTCTGCCTAGGTGGAGTGACTCATGGAATGAGGTGTGAATGTGATCCCGATGAGGGGGTTTACAACTATCTGGGCGCGCCTAGTTTTCTCGTAAGCCATTTGAAACAAATTTCAGGATAATGAACGTGGAAATCTACGTACAGAAAGTTTAGAACTGAAGACCTGTCAGATTAAAAAATCACTAAAAATGCAATCATGTGGTATGGATGGTCGATCGACTTTTTCATACTTTAGGGTTTCATTGCAAGGGGTCGCTTGATTGTTCACTTGGTATGGTTACAACGTCGTGGCGTCAAGTGGTGCTGATGAGGGCACTACAATGGATGCGTAATATTGGAGAGTAATACTGCAGATGGGCTGGTTAGCAAATCACATGAGCTCCTAGACAATGGGAGGAGGTCATTAGTAATGAAATGAAAGTGATGTACGCGCTAATGCTTCTGCCGCGTCTCCACGATTGGAGCAGCGAAATGTGTGAGATGGTGGGGGTAGAGAGGGCAAGGCAGTGAGGAGCTGCGTGAGGAAAGCTAAGATTGTGGTGGATGCTACTAATTAATTCTGACCTTTCAGCACTTATGAAAGCACACTTCGGCAAGTTCGACAGCGTAAGTGTAATTTTAGCGAGCGATACTACTGGTGGACTGCTTAGTAGAGACTCAATGGTAATAAGGGGATGATGCAGAGGATCATGTGTGGGCAACCTGATGCGATGGAGAATGGGTAGGTACCTCTGTCGAGCCTTGACGCTTTAGGCAAGGGCGTAAAGGCGATGGCGTGAAGGAGTGTGGCGGGAGGGGTAGCGTGAAAGATGTTGAGTTTACACAAATTTGTATGGTCTGCATCGATGCAGCTTGGACTGTGCCTACGAGCTGTTGGTGTTTGGCTGGTCTTACAAGGACCCTAATGGAAGGCAAAGGCAAGTATGGAGGTAGAAAGCGTCACTTTAGCGTAGGCTGACAATACGGCAATTTTCTGGGCTGGGTATGCTACGCTGGGCTAAGCTAAGGCAAGCTAAGGAGGCATAAAACCACTAAGACCAGATTCGCTCAGAGGACGTGAGGAGGGCAATAGCGAGATTCAAACTTGCAAGCTTGACATCTCGCCATTCTGCATAAATGAAGAGAAGCACGACGATTTGAAGGCAGTGAGATGGTAGAGCTGGACCCCAAATGACCAATTTAGGAGCAGTTCGTCAAATGAAAATCCGGGCGAACGAATTAATGCATTTTAAAGCGAGATGTTCAAAACCGACAGCATTATTCGTATAAGATAGATGCGGCGTGGAAAAAGGGGGAATGGATGGGAGATAAATGTACAGATGGCTGGTTTAATAAAATCTTTGTGTCAAATTTGTGCAATTCCGGACAGTTTTAGGCGAGAAAATTAACGAAAATTTGTCAGTTTCAGTTGAACTAGTAGTTTTGTCATCATTTTAGTAATATCTAGGCAACGTCTTTTTTGGGTCTCTATGGCATGGTAAATGAACGAGTGATTACTCAAAGCCTCTTTCATAGGAAACGCGCTAAAATTAAGCCATGCAAAGATGTCGTTTGTTATGTCACGATAAAGGCGACAGAGAGTCAGGCAAGAGTTGCAATTGAAACTCATCATAAGCACAACACCCTTAGACCCGAAGCACTTGTAAGCTTACATTTTTTCCTAGCCTAATGGTACTTATTTTCCAAATTTATTAGCTGCATGAATTTGATTGACAACCGACACATTTCAACAGAGTGCTAAAGGCACAAAATGCACAAGCCTTCCCTCTCGGTGCGAATTCAGGGCATGGCAAAACAAAGTGAAAATGTTCTGGTTTTGCCTTGGTTTAGTATGACAAATAACAACGCACTAATCAGTATTTCTTGCCTGGGAAGATCGACGATTCACCACTAAGAGAGGTACTACAGGAGACTGAGGCTTGTTTCGAGTGCTCACTTAGCTAACGGGACCCTTAGTCTCACCGGTCTCGTCAGCCACTTCGTGGCGTCATCTTCCATGCGCACCGATTCGTTAAATGATCAAACCTATTGCCAATGCGATGATTTCACTCCGAATTTCCAATCAAAGAAAAAATAACAAATGCTAACGAAACAGAAAAGTGTGCTGAAAAGGCCTGCATTGAAGAGATTTTAGAGGCAGAAAACTTCTTAACAGTGTGCTCGTGTAATCTGGATAATTGATCAACCTCCTTATTTTTTACCGATCCTCAAACGATTTTGTTTGACTGCTCGTCTAGTAGTGTTCACACGGTGCGGCGTCAAGTGGCACTGATGAGTGCACTCGACGGCTCAGATGTGCTTTTGGAGAGCAATATTGCCGATGGGCTAATTAGCGAAGGAATGATCCGTTACAGATGAAGAGATGCTTGATAGTAGGAAGGGGATATCAAAACTAATGCTGTGTAGCCAATGTGTTATAATGGTGAATGGGTAAATATCTTTGCCAACTCTTGACGCATTAAGCAGGGAGGTGAAGCAGATGGTGAGGTAGGCAAGGCGGTGAGATGCAACGTAAAGGAAGTGATGTTTACGGTGACAAGATTACTTGATTCTTGTCTTGCAAGCCTTGCAAGGTGAGTATCGACGCAGCGCAGGCTGTGTCTGAGCGCTGAAATTGTTTGACTGGTCCTACAAGGGCCTTGGTAAAGGACAAAGGCAGGGTAGGCATAGAAGAAAGGGGATGAAGTAGGGAGCACTGACTCACTGATGGTTGAGGAGGTAGCTGCTGTCTCGGCCGCCATCACGTATCAGGCTTAACAAATCTGAGCTAGGATTTGCTACGCTAGGTCTTTTTATGCAAAGCCAGGGTAAGCTAAGCTACGTCAAGGCTTTGGGCGCTGCGTCTTGCCATTGTGGTGGGGAGGAATGGAATGAAGGTGTTCCAGTCAAGGTGACATTCACAGTGATCCATATATTATCACACGATGGGAAAGTCCTTTGTGGCAGTACAGGAGGAAACTAGTGTCTTGCTTTTGACTGCCTACACTAACCTACTTGCAGGCATAGGGTTGACGAGTGGTACGCCAGCTAACAAATCGGATTACCACCCACTGGCTGACTGGCCAACCAGACTGTCGACTAACAACAGATTAATCAAAACCTGGTAAAGAGTAATTCAGACCAGACTGCCTTCGAGTAATGAGGTCAGAATAGTGACGCTATGTTGCAGTTATTAACTCGTGCTAGGTTCTACTTCATCGCATCCACCTCATTACAAACTCTCTCCCATCCCTCCTTACTGGCGGTTCCTTGCCCCGGAATATCAGGCAGAACACTCAGCCGTTGAGTTTAAAATGTAATATTACCTGCAACGTTAGCTAGCCATTCCGCCTTTTGCCAATTAAAGCGTATCTCACACCTGAATGCCTAAGTTTCCCAAAGTCCTTAAAACCTCTAGAGAAGTGTACTCCATCCATGCATAGCTGTATTGAAGCCTCTGGATGACGCCACCTCGATCACAACTACAGCTGCATTTAGGACATCGTAAATGGCAAATAACTGTGACTGGGCCTGGACTTGACTGCCCGGCAGATATAAGAACCAGCAAATCAAAACAGAGCAAAAGCAATAAAATCTGGTAAGATAAAGTTCCCTATTCTGTTTGCATAGCTGCAATGCCACAGACGCAACGAAGTGCGACTTCTAGCATTTCAGAGCACGGAAACTAACTAGATTTAACCACAAAATAGCTTACTTGTGATTAAGAAAACGCAATAAATCAAGAAAGAAGGGAAAGCAAGGTTCTGCATTTTGGGCGGTACATTCATGTCCTGTCACCGTCAAAATGGTTGGACGTTGTAGTGCATTTTCGTTTATTGCTAATGGCAATGACAATCGATTAACAAAAACAGGCACTAAGTTTTGAAGGACGTTGGGTTTCAGTTGCATTTCTAGCCATGGAAGAGCTTCACCTCTGTAATGCCATCAGTTAATCCGCTTGCTATGTGTAATGTGGATTAAGCAGACAAAAGAAAGGCAACATCACACACTCAAAGTTGGCACATCCATGTGGATTTCTAGTAAAGCAATCCTTGAAATAGTTTTGACGATCTGCGCAGGCACAGGATTAGGTAAACTTACCATGGATTCACAGTCGTTTACTCACTGGTGATATTTGTGGACGAGCGGCCAACAGCTTTTCTTGCATTACACCTTTATAGCATTGAAGTCTGTTTTCAATTACCAGTGCAAACATGAATTCTACAGAGGACGTAATGAATCACAATTACTTGCTTCGTGACACTTGGTTGCCTTGTTGGTTGGATAGGTGGTCGGCTGAGTGGCCAACTGCGCAATCAGCCAAGTTGTGACAAAGACGCTTCGTTTTTGATATCGGAATAATCGCTCTGCGGGATGGCATGATGCCTTTGCAAATGCACATGGCGGCCTGTCCACATCCACTGCACTACAAAGAGTCCACTTCTATTCAAGGAAATAGTCAGTTTTGACTCGTCAAGGAATCAGATTGTTCTCTTTTATTGGTTCAGTTTGAATAGAGAAGGCCAAACAAATAAACCAAGCTAACCAATCAGAAGCTGCCATTGCAATGGGGCAATTTTATCGATCTGCAGTGGTGAGGGATTTCGTCACCAGTCAGACAGACGACCGGTTAAGCAATTGGCTCAGCTCCTCATACATTATCCTCTCATTCATTGACTCTCGCAATGTGCATTTGTGTAGAGCTGCATGAACACACGATGACACAGTGAATGAATTTTCAACTAACGATTAGCAAGGGATGTGCGCATTCTTGCAAGTTTTGTAATGGGTTAGCCACATAGACCGATTGAAGAGCGAAAGACTACACACACGCAATGTGGTAAGCAAAAGTTAGTTTGAACTGCGAATTGCAAACTAAGAACAGATCGACATGTTCATGACCACTCTCGAGAGTCGAATGGGAGTAGAGACCACATAAGTGGGGTCTGTACTAAGTTGAATTGGTAGAATGAAGTAGAAAACGTGTGAACTGTCATGAAACGGGACGAGAAGCGATGAGACATACGATACGGCCATCCAGAAAGTGTACTGTAGTCCAGTATGTGGCCAGTCTGGTCTGTAGCATGTGAGTGACGGAAGTAGATAGAGATAATTAAGGATGCGTGGAGCTCGATAAAATGACATCGTTGAAAACAGGCGTAAAAATGAAGAAAGAGCTGCAAGAGAATAAAATTTGCTTTGGAGGGTGTCGAAGTGAAAACAAGCAAGTAAGACGCAGAGCTAGAATGGGGTCTGGCCTCGCCAGAGTGCAATGAATCAAGATGAGTGCGCAAGACAACACCTGCCCATTGGTTTTGTTAAATGGACGAAAGAAATTGGACCTAATGTGCTGCGATGATGCATGGTGTAAGTGGCAGTGCTATAGAAGAGTGGAAAAAGTAGCACTTGAAGAATGAGACAGCCAGGTGCTTGGGAGACGTGACGTCTTCGTGGTACCACAAGACTTCATCTTTTAGGGAGAGTTTGGACCATTGCTGCCACATCTGCTTGGCTGCCATGCTGGGTGATTTCATCTCTTCCGCAGTGGGCTTGGATGAAGAGGCCAGAAACCTGTCGTATACCAGGGACGTGTCGGGATCTGTACTCTGTGTGTCTCTCCACTGATGTTTAGTCGGCTCGCTTAAAAATAGGGTTCCCACTACACCACTACGCCCATCGACTGAGAGGGGTTTGTGGGATAATGCATCTGCGTTGCTATGCCAGTTTCCTTTTCTGTACTGCACAGTGAAGTCATATTGTTGCAGTTCCTCGCACCAGCGTGCAACCGAACGATCGATCTCCTTTATTGTTTTCAACCAGGTCAGCGCCTGATGGTCTGTTCTCACTATGAACTGTCTCGCTATCAGGTAGTGCTTGAAGTGTCGCACCATTGTATAGATGGCGAAAAGTTCACGTTCTGTTGCACTCTTCTGTCTCATTTTTTGTTAAGTCTGGCACTAGCGTAGGCGATGACGTGTTCTCTACCTTCTTTGTCTCTGCGAAAGCACATCGCCTACGGCCACGTCACTGGCGTCCATGTCTAGTACAAAGGGAGGTGCGTCGGTCTCAAAATTCGGTAAGGCCAAAATCGGAGCAGAGCAGAGCAGAGCAGAGCATTCGCTTTAGTTCTTTGAAGGCTTCATCATGTTTGTTCTCCCACTTGAAATTCTTTTACGCCTTCTTTTCGGTCACCTTGTTGAGGGGGCTAGCAATCTTGGCGAAGCCTTTAACGAAGCGCCTATGGTAGTTGGCCAAACCGAGAAAGCTGGATTCAAGGTCAAACCTGCATCCTGCAGACGGTCCAGGACTAGTTTGAGATTGGCGTTATGCTCACGGGTGTCTCTACCGAAAACAAGGACGCCATCGAGGTGGATTATGCAATTTTTCGGAAAAAAGCCCAATCAGTGCTATCTGCATCAGGCGCTGGAAAGTGGCTGCGGCGTTACAGAGTCCAAACGGCATTGTCTGGAATTCATAAAGCCCGTTAGGCACTATGAAAGCCGTCTTCTCTCTATCTTTTTCCGTCACTTCTACTTGCCAGTATCCAAATTTTAAGTCTAGTGTGGAGAACCACTTTGATCCATGCAGAGCATCCAAGGAGTTGTTGATATGAGGTAAGGGAAAGGCGTCCTTAGTTAAGGCATTTAACTTCCTGTAATCAATTCACAGCCGTAGACTACCGTCACTTTTCTTTACCAGTGCGATTGGGGAGGCCCATGGTGACTTGGATGGTTTTATAACTTCATCCTTGATCATCTCTTCCACCAGACGGTTCACTTCGTCCAGGAGGGGCGGAGGTATACGTCGGGGTGGTTGCCAAATGGGCTTAGCTTTGCCGGTGTCAATAGTGTGTTTGACTATGCTCGTTCGTCCAAGTTCTGCTCCTTGCCATGAGAACATGCTCTGGTAATTGCTAAGCGATGAGCGTAGCTCCTTTCTCTCACTGTCGGTGATCTGTGTTAACTGGGAGCAAAGCTCATCTAAGTTGTTGATTGGAATGCCCGCAGCCTCGAAAAGGGCGCTACAGATTTCGCCTGCGTCCTCTTTTGGAGAGGATCTGACTGGAGTTGTTGCCTTATATTGCTGGGTCACAAATGTCCCTTCTGCGAAATTCAGGACCGCCTTAGTGTTACGAAGGAAGCCAACACTGAGTATCGCGACCCAAACTAACTCGGGGCACATAATAAATTGCACTTTTTACGTTTCTTTCCCCAGCGACACTTCTAGCAATGTCTCCTTTTTTACCTTCATCTTTCTCCCTTCTGCTGAGAAAAGTTTTGCAGAGGGAGGACCAGTGCGAAACCTATTGCGGAGGTCTGGGAACGCTTGGGGATTCACCAATGACTTTGCTGCGCCTGAGTCAAGGAGGAAACTGCAGGGGTGTCCCTCTAGCTTGCTAGAGACTCGCATAAACGGGAGGGAACCATGGGAGGGTAAGCAGGATAAGTAATAGTGCTGCTCACCTGCTTTTGAGATACGGAGCGGCGAAGTCCAACGTGGACGTGTGGGATTCGGTCGGCGGTTGGACATGCGAGACGGCGAAGTCAGAAGAAGTTCCTGACGCTTCCTAGTCACCGCATCGACCAACTGGCTAAGACCGCTGATCTTCATGGCCTGGAGATTCGCTGCGATGGACGGAGGTCGGACTCCGGCTTTGAATTGAACAGCCACCCATCTCTTCACCTTTTTAAGTGGGCAGCCTCTGAAGGCCCGTTTGGCAAAGATTTGCATGACTCCCACGTATTCCTCACCGTTTTCGCCTGATTTTTGGTCACAGGAGGAAAACTCCCTAGCTAGCGACTCCTCTCACTAGTCGATAACGAGCTGGGCCAGTATCTCGCAGCACTGGTCAAGATCGGAGTCAGGTGAGACTCTGGCATCAATCGCTGCAGAGAAAAGCTCTTCAGGGAGAGTGTGCAGAATCAGCGGAATCCTCTGACGCTGAGGGTACGAGTGGATGTTAAACCTAACGGTTTCCATCCAGTTCCCAAAATTCATTCCTTCCTTGAAATGAGAGAGGTCTACCAACGCTGCCACCAGTGTAGAGGGTTCCTCTTCTTTCTTCTGGTCACCCTTGTTATTATAAGTCAGAACACGCTTCGACATCTTTGTTACGGGGGGCAGAAAATTGTACAGCGAGGTCTAGTACGAGAATTTAGGACGGGGATGGATCACGCTCTTGTGGGTCGCCGCGCCACCCCCCACCCGATTCAAATTGTTCTCCCGTCTCTGGCCTACAAAGCGCACTTAAAGAATATAAGTATTACAGTAGTCTTTGCTCCCCCTTGGAGATTTTGTACGTCGCCAACCTTGTTTGCGTCAACGTTGTCACTGCATCTGCTACCATGTCCGATCGACCTTCAAGTCATTTAAGCATGACAAACCTTCAAACTTTGCGTTAACAATCACAAAGGAAACGAGGAGCTACAAAAATCCACCATTCGGCACCCATTAAAAGCACATTTATCTCGCACATGCCTGTAGCGTCACGAGGCTCCTCTGAAGGCAAAAGAAGGCAGAATACCAGGGTAGAATATATATACATATTCAGCGATCAGAGGGAACAGAGCTGCCAAAATAGCATAGAAGTCAGCCTACGCAGCTTGGGCAACGCGGCCATCCCTGTGGTCCTGACCAAAAGCGGTAGTTCAAAGAAACAAAGCATCACAACGCCCATCTGTTCGCCTATCCTTCTTAATATACCCACTGATTATGCAACGACCAATTCGTCCCTGATTCTTCTGGATCAGACTGACACTTATCTAGCTTCGGTGTTACACAGCTTCACCATCGCATGATTCATTCACACGCAAGCCATTTGTATGCCCATCCATATTAATTTTCCACTACATTGCACGCCATTGACAATCGAAGCACCTAAAAGTGACAGAGGAGCACTAACTACGTGATCGCAATGGATCGTTACCAAGAGAGGTGCTTTTTTATCTACGTTGTGCATTTTGTGCCTTCTGCAGTTTGAAAATAACATTTTAGTTGCTCTATTTTTATTCACTCTTTTCTGATAGCACATTGTTAGATTTTCAACATTGTCTTTGTTATATTTTTTATTTAAGAAGCAAAGTAGGCAGTCGTAGGGCCTAATTTTGCTTTCTAAAGATAAAGCCAAATTGTACTCATTTGTTATGCCGAGCCGGATTTGCGCGGTCGGCTTGGACTTCCATTTCCGCGTGAAGTGTTTGCTATTCGCAGGTGGGCTCGAATTTCAGCTGCAGTGGACTTCATTCGTATAAAACTAGGAAATTTTAATAAATATTAGACTTTAGTTGGTATGCATGATGGTATTGGCCTCTCATTGTGCAGGAATGCGTGTTTTTAGTGCGACATTATCTGCTAAGCACGGAGCTATTACCTAGCAACACCGGATGCGAATCTCGCCCTCACTATTGCTCAATGCATTTCTCAGGTAAGATTGAGTTGCATTTCATAGGTCACTACGTCCTTGTGCAGTGATTGATTTGATGCGCTTTTTCTGTGTATTAACATGCATTTTACCGCTTGACTGTGGGTCCCTTCGCGTTTCATGTGGGGTAATGGGTGCGTTGGTTTCGTGACTCTAACATGCGCATTGGTAAGAACCATATTGAGCATGAGGAACATTTCGAGGTTTGATTGTTCCTTGACTTCAGCACCACGGTTCTGTGTTGATGTTATCTTGGTGGAACTTGCTGTGTTGGGCCTCAGGAATTGCTTAGTCGTAAGTTTGCCTCCGACATGAGTTGGTGTTGAGGCAGACCCATAAGCAAAAGGGCGGCTACTCAGAGGTCTGCAGCACTGCTTGGAAACTTTTGCATCGCTACGTGGACTTCACATTGTAGCGGTCTTAAATGTTCGGTTTTTAAGACATCATTTGTGCCTATGGTCGCATATCGGCCGTGTCATTTGTTGGCTGTTTTGCTTCGCAGGTGCTGCGAACTTGCCATGGTCGTGAAGCATTATGTGATGAACCTGCGGAATGGTAGACAATGCAAGGTTTTTGCGCTATTTGCAGGACCGTCTCCTTTTACCTGCTGTGTGGGTCTCGTCATGGACGATGCCGGCGCCCTTGATGGCATGGCGAGAGGTGTCATCCCTTTTGGCTCGAGCATTGGATGATCGCAGGACCTCAGGCTAAACAGACGAGATAAAGGTGAGGATAGTGTTGAGTTGGAAGGCAAGCTTATTATCGCGTTGAGGAGGGCTGGTGAATTGCGATGGTGATTGGGGCAGTACTGAAAAGGTGGGAATGGGGAGGAGTGATGCAGGGCTATTTTAGAAACTAGTCTAGATCCTTTTTGTGAACTTAGGTTTGTTTTCCATTTCAAAGTGTATGCCTTTTTATCTTTCTATTTACCTATCCTTTTATTGCACACAAGTGTCTGATGGCATTTCCTGGTTCATGTATTTGCAATGCATGGAATTTACTTGTTTATAGTTGTGTTCACGCATATGCGTATGTGGGAACGCATATAGCAGATTTTTTTACTGAATGAGAATCGGAAATTGGACTCGGACAAGTTTTTGCTGTCTAGAGAGAACATTATTTCACGTTTGTTTGTTACGCCTAACAGTTGTGAAGGGGAGCAGTTGAAGCTGTTCTAACGGTTAGTTGGATAGTGGGTTACTTCGATAAGGAGGGATTATGGCGGGTGAGGTCTGATTTGTTGGGAACAGTGGGGAAAGCCTACCAATCATTTGGCTCTACATGGTGCTGAAGTTGTTGTGGGCTCGAGGTACGGCAGGAGGGATTTTATCCCCTGGGGCATTTCGTGGTAAGCATGGAGACATGAGTGCACAGTAAAAGGTGATAGTTTTGCGCGCAAAAATTGTTACCGCAGTACTATTGTATTTGACCAGTCAGGCCCTCAAGTTGGTTATGTGACCCATCCATCAACATACATCGTTGGTGACGGTGGCATTAGCAAAGGAGGATGTGGCTGTAGAAGCCAAACCATGGCAGTCCACTGGGACCGCATCAAGCGCCCTTGAGCTCGTCGTCGTCGTCGTCGTCGTCGTTGACACTTTCTCAATCTTTTCTTATCTAGCATAATGAGGACTACTGGCTTAAACTGGTCGTCGTTGTCGACAGATGTGGTGCTGCGATCATTCGACCAATCGACCCTACTGAAACGCCCCTGCTCAATGTGGAGCATTTGTTCACACAGGATATAAGCAGCGTGGCATTGTGCTTGGAGGACTTGTGAAAGACTGGATGCAGTGTTTTGGTGCCGCGCGGGACCGAACCGAGTGGCGAGTGGTAGTCTGGTAAGTACCTCCCCATGAGATAGTATGCTGCATGGGTTGAACTTGATGCTGTCATCGGTTTGTTTAAATTAGGGTGTTCATGTTCTGTCGCCTTTAACAATAGGTGAAGTTATTCGACGCAAGTTATCGACATGCTCTCACGTATGCATAACTTGCTCAAAGAGGCGTTTTTAATGACGTCTACATGTGTGAGTGTTGCAGTGAGTGGGGTGGCATCTTGCCAAAGTGCGATTAATTCGTAGGAGAAACGGTAAATGCTCGATGACTTGATGCTGCACCCGCGTCCGCAGATTCTAATATGCCGTTTATTCCCTCATCAAATTGTGTAATCTTGCGATTTGTGTGTGTGTGTGTGTGTTTGTGTTGTCTGACGTCCATCTGTCGGTTGATGGTACTGAGTGTTGCCTCTGCCCAATGCAAGTAGTTAAGCTTGTCATCGCATGGTTGCCATGCGACAGTAGATTTCAGACTGGTAACCACATGAGGTCTTAGTTGTTCTCCCGATACCGTGGCCTTGAGGTCTTAACGTTGACGGAGATGTGACTTTTGCTTTTAGGTGTGGTGGTCAGCGTATCCCCATCATCCCCTACGGAGTGCGTTTCAGCCATAGGAGGTGAGGAGGCGACTGCAGATGCGGCAAAATTACGAAGAAGAGCACGGAGGATGGCGCTGGAGGGGGAGAGGCGGGCTATGTAATGCATCGGTAGTTTGTCAATTGACGGGTGTTAGTGGTGGGGCCGCGTATTTTCCCCCCCTGTTGTGCCTTTGCTGGGTGGGTTGTCGGTGTGTGGAATAGATGTGCATTTTGCCCAAATATTGTGTCTCCTTTTACCTTCTTGGGGGTAAGGAAAGACTGCGGGCGTTGTGGTGGATGTGTATGCGGTGGTAATGGAGATGTTCTATTGTGACCTGAAGAACTTTTGGCCGTAGCTCATTTGTGCGACTGCGTGACAGCTGCGGCATATTTTGCTCCAACGTGTACTGAACTGTTTTATTTTGTTGGGTTGCAGTTGATTGTAGGCAGAGATAGCGGGTGCATCTTGGAGTAAGTTGTCCACTGCTGAGTGTATCATGAATTGTTAGGAGGTGACGTGGCTACTACTTAGCCTTGGGAATGGATTAAAAATGTGTCGAATGTGTGTCGGCGTGAGCCATTAGAAATTGTGTGTGGTGAAATAAAAACATCCGCGAGCCAGCAGCGCCAGCCACTGGAAATCTAGGCAATCAAGGAGGGAGGGAAGGAGGATTACTGCATCTATGCCTGCGATATTGCGCTGCCACCTTGATTGACGGGTGGGTTAAAGGAGGGTGCCAAATTGGTGGGCATCTGGGTGCCAGTGCTGTGGCCTCGCTTCTTCCTCGGACCAGGTCAACCCCCTCCCTCCCTGCCCTCAGCACTTTATTGCAACTGCAGATTATAACACGGAATCATTGTATTGGCAATCAGTCAAGCAAAGGAGCAGTCTAAACGAAAGCAAAGGAGTAAGGGGATGAGTGTATCACCAAGTTATTCAGTCAATCAATCACTTCAATTGTAGGTCAGAGATTCGAATCATTAGTCGGTGGATCAGTCAGAGGGATTGGGATTAAAGGTAACGACAGCAGCCTGAGTGAAGACGCCTCCTCAGTCGTGTGGCTCATTAGGATCGGAGAAGAGGACGAGGAAGAGACCGAGATTCTAGAGGGTGGTGCATGTCCCCATGAGTAAAAAGGGCGTTTGCATAGCGACCAGGAGGAAGGAATGAAGGAGGGTGTGGAAGAATGCGAACTTACTGAAGGATGTAGGAGAGTGGAGGGGAAGCGGGCGATAAACAAGGAAGAGAGAAGGGCAGTAAATGAGCTGTCGACTGGGGCATTTGGATAAGTACTGATTCCCCGCCTGCCTATCATCCACGCACCCACTTGCCTATCCGTCCCTCTCTCCAAGCCTATATGCATGCCCTTCTGATGGTCCATTTCATCACACATCTCTGCATCAATTTCTCTGCGCGTCGATTTCTAAGCAGTGAACACAGCATTACCTCTCTCTCCATTCCTTCACCCATTTCTTACTTCATTCACTTATCCTATTTAACTTAATTATTGTTGCGTCTCTCCTTATCTCTTTCAACCCATGTGGCTGGCTGGCTGGCCAGCTAGCTAACTGACTTGTTTCTACGTGGAAGGACACAAATATTAGTGACACTCGCCAGAATATTTTAAGGAGCAGGGTGTCTTGTGCTTTACCTCTTGTAATCTCCCCATTGCACCAATATCCTTCTCTCCTCCCCTTCTTTCTCATTTGGTCCCACCTCCACGTCCACATCCACCTTGTCTATCGCCTCTTGAGTTGCTGCCCTTTCGCTCGCCAGCAGTGGTTCCATTGTGGTTAGCGATGCCGACTTGAGCGAACAGCATCCCTCACTCCACCCGCTCATCCATATCCGACCACTGGTAAAGCAGTGAACGGCACGATGACACCACTCATGATTCATTGCGTAAAAGAAAAACCATAACTTTAAGGGAAAGAACCCAACAGAAAGAGTCTTCTTAGCAATAAATTATGGCAAATTGGGAGTGTTGCTTTTATGCCTTTCAACACTGAGCACTTCCTAACATCATTTCTTCCCAAAAAAGCACTAGAAATTGCAGCAGTATTCAGACTAAAATTGTGTGTTAAGCCGTAACGAAATGCCCTCCCGTCGATTGACCTTCAGTGAAGTGTCTCCCCTAATCAACATATCCACCAGACAGATGTACACAGCCGAAAGTGCCTATTCGCTAAAAGCGCGAAATGCCTTTCCTCACTCTACCCGTGCCGCTCCAATCTTTCGTCCTTTATTCGCTCATGCTGCAACCAGTTCTCGGTAGTCAATTCGCATGGTGCTTAATTTCTTCCTTTCGTCTAAAATACCACAGTCTTATGCTCGTAGTTGAATCGCCTGTAGTCTGATATGGGCAAGCGATTTGCCTAACGTAGAAATGCATTGCTCACTCCACGTGTGAATCGTTTTGTTGTTTGTTTGATTCTCGCCATTGGCTGCGATCACTTTGTAAACCATATTGCCTTCGCCGGATGGACCTAACCTGGGTGCATGTCGACAGCCCAGCCCGAGCATAATGTCTTCCTTTGTCTTCAAGGAAGTCTCTAGATGCTATATTTTAAGCATTGATAAAAGCATCACATTCCAATGGATTTTCGCACTGATTTTCACCGCTTGTGAAAACCTTAGCGATGCGAGAGAAGTGCATATTCTACAGATGGGAGGGCTGCTGATGCTCAGCGTCAGAAGGAGTATATATACTTTCTGCCTTGGGCAACTACTCCAGTCCCACATTGTAATCAGGAGCAGAAGCGACTCCAGCCTCAAGTTGTCTGGAAGGTTTTCCCTCCCAAGCATTCCTACCGCACCCACGTGAAGATGCGGATTAACTGAACTGACAGCTTCTGCTCCACTCTCCTACCAGCTAAATGAAATCGAAGTGAATATGACCGAGCGACTCTGTGGTGAGAATCACGCGGCAAGGTAGTGTGTGCAATCTCGTTTTCCCCAGCATCAATCTGCTTTTGGGCCGATGTTCCAGCGTCTAGCTATGGACACGTGTGATGGCCACCTGAATCTCCTTCCATTGAATGCACTTCCAAACGCCATGAAACTTCACATGCAGTGAAATTGCCAACACGCATCCTCACTTGCATACAATTTGGATGAATGGCACGATTGCATCTTGGGTGTCGTTTAAGCGTCAATTGTGTTGTGACGACTGACGTGGGCGGGTTTCCATGAATAACGCTGAAGGCGCCGCTCAAAAGACGAGAGTGACTATGAGATACACTGTGTTGTTTGCTTCATTCTCCTTTTCGGTCACAGTTACTTGTTTGACCATATTTTCTTCGTTGGGTGGACTGACCATTGGGCCATGCCATTGGTCTCACTCCCTTTTATCACCATCTTACCTATAATGCAGTCTTCGCGCTTATGATCCTAATTTTTGTTTCGGCTTGAGTTCTGCCATAAACTGACTTCAACGTCCCTTACCATACGCGTTTGTTTGTAAATTCCCACATATGTGACACGTGTTTATTACAATCTCATGATAACTGAAGGTGTGTCATGTCTGTATTTTATAAGAGGAATATTATAACAGTAAAGCCAATAAATAATAATCTCCTTATTCTTAGACAAAAATCAAGCTGGTTTGAATAATTAGCCTCCACTGATGTGATTGTGTAAAGATCGCAATGCCTGAAGAATGCCACATTTTCCTGTCTCTTAGCCAACTTTTGGCTAAAAGCGCGTTAGACCGTGCTTTTGTGGCTCTTATCTTGAGTGCTGCACTTGTCTTTCATTGGTGGAAATTCGCCAAATCTCAAAGCCCTGTTCGCTAAATGTAGTCTTTCATTTCACCACGAACCCTAATCCCGGCTGAGCCCGTGTTCCTTCCCACCTCTTCGTCGATCATCCCACATTAGTGCTTAGCGCGTAATCACTGCAGCTCTCCATGCGGTGCGCCAATTGATGAAGTGTGGCAAATGTGGATGGGATGTGATAACACTATTATGCAAAAATGTGTGATACGGCTCGGCTCGGTGCGACAGAGTGGGATGGGATAAGGCACAGTCTGGTGTAGTGCACTATCAATTCATGCATTTTAATAAGAGCCGGATCATTCTACCCAAACAAATCAACGGCAGAGAAGATCTGGTGATGCACAAGCATGCTGGGTGGAGAAGACAGGCAAATAAGCAGCTGATGGGCTGAACTTGAGAGAAAACACTAATTTCATCAAAGAGGAGGATTGAATAGGCCTTGCAAATGTTCCGGTCCTAACACCTACTCTTAAAGCGTTTGCAACAACACAACGATGAGGAGATGTTCAATGCATGAACGGATTAGCTTAATGGGGTAGAAAAATCCAACCCCTGTTTAAGCCGGTAGTCCACATTATGCTCGGGTGAGAAAAGATCGAGAAATTGTGCTTACATAGCACCAATAGCTCAAAATGTAAACATCTGCCAGTTGTTCAACAAACCCCTTCTCACATCCCCGCATCTACTCAGGCAGTCTCCACATTAGCAACAGTAATACGTCTATCCATTTGCAAAAATCAGTGGAGCATAAGGAATGCTGCCGCAGACACGGAGAGGACTAGCGCTGCCAATTCCGCCACCATGCAATGCCCTTTTGCTATTTGTCAAATGCCAGTGGCATGTTCAAAATAAGAAAGCGAAGGTGGCAAAGCCAGAAATGACGAAGCACACGCAAATGAAAATGGCCGTGGAACGCAATAAGGAAAACATGGATCACCGAGGTGTTCGACACTTCAACTGAGGCAACTCCAATGGCCGAGTAAGTAAAGCAAGGCTAAGTGAAGCGAGATGAAGGGAAAAAGGCACAGCAGCTCTACGCTTAGGAGATGTACAAAATCGGAGCATAACCTGCGTTTATTTTCCGGCCCACTGACTCATAAACTCTTTTCTCACAGCCTGCATCTATGTCCGCATTCTTCTGCATAACCCTCAAATCCTTTCAGAGTAACATCCGCATCTTACATAACTCTCAAAGGATCCATCTCCATTTGTTAGTTGTATTAAGGATGCTACCTTTATTGAATAATGCGGCCTACTCTACAACTTCGAAAGGGTGAGAAGGGCATTAGGATGGCAAACTAAATGGGATTGAGATGCGAGTCTAAATGCCCCTCAAAGTATGCCGCCATTAGTTAGGCTTATTGGTTAAGGAAGAGAAGAACAGGTCAGGACAGAGCACACAAGTCCACCTGTAAATTAGTCTGTGCATAGAATTTTCTATTCCCTGCAGATGGACGTGAGTGGTTGAGACTTAATAGGTAATCAAGACTATGAGGCATGGAGGAAGGAAGAGGGGCTGGAAGATGAGTGGCCAAGATATTCTGCAAAGTGTACAACTACCAAGGAAACACCAACTTTAACTTTCACCACATTCGCTCTCACCCAATTATGCGTAAGCATCGCGAGGTGGACTCACACCTCAACTGACGGCAATCAAAGCACTGCAACATCTTTCATGCTTTATTATCCTCCTTTCTCTTTATAACGCACCCACGTAAGTATCATAGCCTTCATATTCACCGAAATAAATTCTTCCCCATATCTTTGTTTTGGCATGACCCAGAAGTTTGGGCTCGAAGGAAAGGAGGCATGCTGTGTTTCGAGTCTTTTTTTGATGGTATGCGGAAGATGTGAGATAGGGAGATTCTTATGGATCGCTACGTTTGTAAAAGCAGAGCTGGTTGAAGGAAGAGGAAGCTGATTGCTTTAAGCAATGAGTTAGTGGCCGTATAATGAGAGAAATTCGAACAGAAGCCGTGGATGAGTCCTTATTCCCAGCCTCCACATTTACAAAATATGCATAAACACTAAGTCAAATCCACTGCCCTGACGCTGTATTAAACTTGTCCACTTTACTGCAATGTTTACCTCCTCCTTAAAGCAAACCCTTAAAAATAGCTTTGATCATTGCGATTGCAATGAATGCGTAGGAATTTGTTAAACAGACGGTCTACACTTACAAAGGAATGCGCAGCTATTCGCACTTTAAATAAGAATGAATTTGTTAGATGCAACGCAAGGCCTAATGCAATTGATTTCTTGTGGGCAAACCAATTACGCCAACCATTTGCCACTTATTGCTCCACACGACAGCTTCAAATGCCTACGACGCTGAATGGAATTGTTACTGACAAGGATTATACGATGAACGCATCCCTTCACTCCTATAATTCGAAATCCCCACACATAGCAGGGAATGCAGTTGAATAACGTGTGTTTGGCGGCCTTGTGGTTCTTTTGGAAATTGACAACTTTGTGTGGCAATGTCTTCTTGAAGCTGTTCTTCTGTCTACGCATTTACCAAACTATGTGCCCATCTACTCATTAAATAAGCTCGCATTTGGATTAGTGGCACCCCTAAGCAGGTATTTATTGTGAATTAGAAGAGATGTAAGGCCCAAGTAAGGGTGTTACCTTTGATGCGTCAGTGTTTGGCTTTGATTTCACCGACCGAGCTTGATGGTGCGCTGTGATGAAAAGGGGAGAATGAAAAGCACAGTTGGCATTGGTAGAGTGAGTTTGTCAGACGAGGGCAAACGGCTGTATAGCTGTCAGCGTGAGCAAGCAATGAGCTGTAGTCTTTTTATTTAGTCAGGAATACATATTAAATTCATCCGTTCATATAATTTAACCTAACCGAAGATTTTGTGGAGGACAATAGCAGATGGGCTAAAGCTAGCCCTCTTGCCCTGCTGATGGTCGTCCACTTTGCATGCAATCGTGTAATGACGCTGTATGCATAATTGGATGTGTATGTATTTACTCATATCGAACACAAATCGACAATAGTACAAAACTAAAATCCCATTGCTCTTAGACTTGCATTGAAGGCACCTACACCCCTACGCTTACCCATTGCAAAGAATATTCTCATTACGATGGCTTTTATCAACGTGTGAGGAGGCGTCGAATGAGTGCGTTAATGTATCGTCATTAGNTCCACTGATGTGATTGTGTAAAGATCGCAATGCCTGAAGAATGCCACATTTTCCTGTCTCTTAGCCAACTTTTGGCTAAAAGCGCGTTGGACCGTGCTTTTGTGGCTCTTATCTTAAGTGCTGCACTTGTCTTTCATTGGTGGAAATTCGCCAAATCTCAAAGCCCTGTTCGCTAAATGTAGTCTTTCATTTCACCACGAACCCTAATCCCGGCTGAGCCCGTGTTCCTTCCCACCTCTTCGTCGATCATCCCACATTAGTGCTTAGCGCGTAATCACTGCAGCTCTCCATGCGGTGCGCCAATTGATGAAGTGTGGCAAATGTGGATGGGATGTGATAACACTATTATGCAAAAATGTGTGATACGGCTCGGCTCGGTGCGACAGAGTGGGATGGGATAAGGCACAGTCTGGTGTAGTGCACTATCAATTCATGCATTTTAATAAGAGCCGGATCATTCTACCCAAACAAATCAACGGCAGAGAAGATCTGGTGATGCACAAGCATGCTGGGTGGAGAAGACAGGCAAATAAGCAGCTGATGGGCTGAACTTGAGAGAAAACACTAATTTCATCAAAGAGGAGGATTGAATAGGCCTTGCAAATGTTCCGGTCCTAACACCTACTCTTAAAGCGTTTGCAACAACACAACGATGAGGAGATGTTCAATGCATGAACGGATTAGCTTAATGGGGTAGAAAAATCCAACCCCTGTTTAAGCCGGTAGTCCACATTATGCTCGGGTAAGAAAAGATCGAGAAATTGTGCTTACATAGCACCAATAGCTCAAAATGTAAACATCTGCCAGTTGTTCAACAAACCCCTTCTCACATCCCCGCATCTACTCAGGCAGTCTCCACATTAGCAACAGTAATACGTCTATCCATTTGCAAAAATCAGTGGAGCATAAGGAATGCTGCCGCAGACACGGAGAGGACTAGCGCTGCCAATTCCGCCACCATGCAATGCCCTTTTGCTATTTGTCAAATGCAAGTGGCATGTTCAAAATAAGAAAGCGAAGGTGGCAAAGCCAGAAATGACGAAGCACACGCAAATGAAAATGGCCGTGGAACGCAATAAGGAAAACATGGATCACCGAGGTGTTCGACACTTCAACTGAGGCAACTCCAATGGCCGAGTAAGTAAAGCAAGGCTAAGTGAAGCGAGATGAAGGGAAAAAGGCACAGCAGCTCTACGCTTAGGAGATGTACAAAATCGGAGCATAACCTGCGTTTATTTTCCGGCCCACTGACTCATAAACTCTTTTCTCACAGCCTGCATCTATGTCCGCATTCTTCTGCATAACCCTCAAATCCTTTCAGAGTAACATCCGCATCTTACATAACTCTCAAAGGATCCATCTCCATTTGTTAGTTGCATTAAGGATGCTACCTTTATTGAATAATGCGGCCTACTCTACAACTTCGAAAGGGTGAGAAGGGCATTAGGATGGCAAACTAAATGGGATTGAGATGCGAGTCTAAATGCCCCTCAAAGTACGCCACCATTAGTTAGGCTTATTGGTTAAGGAAGAGAAGAACAGGTCAGGACAGAGCACACAGGTCCACCTGTAAATTAGTCTGCGCATTGAATTTTCTTATCTCTGCAGATGGACGTGAGTGGTTGAGACTTAATAGGTAATCAAGACTATGAGGCATGGAGGAAGGAAGAGGGGCTGGAAGATGAGTGGCCAAGATATTCTGCAAAGTGTACAACTACCAAGGAAACACCAACTTTAACTTTCACCACATTCGCTCTCACCCAATTATGCGCAAGCATCGCGAGGTGGACTCACACCTCAACTGACGGCAATCAAAGCACTGCAACATCTTTCATGCTTTATTATCCGTTTACCATCTACGTGCTCATACTCTTCTCAAACCAACGTGCACGACTCTTCCAATTAATATTATAACTACGATTTCCTCCTTTCTCTTTATAACGCACCCACGTAAGTACCATAGCCTTCATATTCACCGCAATAAATTCTTCCCCATATCTTTGTTTTGGCATGACCCAGAAGTTTGGGCTCGAAGGAAAGGAGGCATGCAGTGTTTCGAGTCTTTCTTTGATGGTATGCGGAAGATGTGAGATAGGGAGATTCTTATGGATCGCTACGTTTGCAAAAGCAGAGCTGGTTGAAGGAAGAGGAAGCTGATTGCTTTAAGCAATGAGTTAGTGGCCGTATAATGAGAGAAATTCGAACAGAAGCCGTGGATGAGTCCTTATTCCCAGCCTCCACATTTACAAAATATGCATAAACACTAAGTCAAATCCACTGCCCTGACGCTGTATTAAACTTGTCCACTTTACTGCAATGTTTACCTCCTCCTTAAAGCAAAACCTTAAAAATAGCTTTGATCATTGCGATTGCAATGAATGCGTAGAAAGTTGTTAAACAGACGGTCTACACTCACAAAGGAATGCGCAGCTATTCGCACTTTAAATAAGAATGAATTTGTTAGATGCAACGCAAGGCCTAATGCAATTGCTTTCTTGTGGGCAAACCAATTACGCCAACCATTTGCCACTTATTGCTCCACACGACAGCTTCAAATGCCTACGACGCTGAATGGAATTGTTACTGACAAGGATTATACGATGAACGCATCCCTTCACTCCTATAATTCGAAATCCCCACACATAGCAGGGAATGCAGTTGAATAACGTGTGTTTGGCGGCCTTGTGGTTCTTTTGGAAATTGACAACTTTGTGTGGCAATGTCTTCTTGAAGCTGTTCTTCTGTCTACGCATTTACCAAACTATGTGCCCATCTACTCATTAAATAAGCTCGCATTTGGATTAGTGGCACCCCTAAGCAGGTATTTATTGTGAATTAGAAGAGATGTAAGGCCCAAGTAAGGGTGTTACCTTTGATGCGTCAGTGTTTGGCTTTGATTTCACCGACCGAGCTTGATGGTGCGCTGTGATGAAAGGGGGAGAATGAAAAGCACAGTTGGCATTGGTAGAGTGAGTTTGTCAGACGAGGGCAAACGGCTGTATAGCTGTCAGCGTGAGCAAGCAATGAGCTGTAGTCTTTTTATTTAGTCAGGAATACATATTAAATTCATCCGTTCATATAATTTAACCTAACCGAAGATTTTGTGGAGGACAATAGCAGATGGGCTAAAGCTAGCCCTCTTGCCCTGCTGATGGTCGTCCACTTTGCATGCAATCGTGTAATGACTCTGTATGCATAATTGGATGTGTATGTATTTACTCATATAGAACACAAATCGACAATAGTACAAAACTAAAATCCCATTGCTCTTGGACTTGCATTGAAGGCACCTACACCCCTACGCTTACCCATTGCAAAGAATATTCTCATTACGATGGCTTTTATCAACGTGTGAGGAGGCGTCGAATGAGTGCGTTAATGTATCGTCATTAGAGACTGCTCAAAACATGAACCAGTCTTACAAAATAAGATCATCATTGAAGAAGAAACCACTCAAAGTCAGCTCTTTGATGTTTACTATTGAAAAGGGGTGTTTTTCATTTGGAGTTGCAAAAAAGCGTCATTTTGGAGGAAAGGCACTTAATTTGAAAGTTACGCGAATCAAACGGAGGAGCAAATTGGGAAGGTAGTGGGGAGTACTAATCATGTAAAATGAAGTAAAGCAGAGGACCAATGGTGGCACGGAGAGCTTGTAGTTTTTTGTGAATCTGCTTCTAACGCCATACAATCACAGGATGGGCACTGCACAAGCCTTGTCCGTTCTGTTTCCCTGCTTAACTGCTTCTTGCTGGAGGGAGTCGGGGCCGCATGGAGGACTATAGCATTTAAAGTGAACATCCTAAACGTTTGCATGGAACCCCATGGACATTAAAAGACCACCAAAGATGAGTCAATAAGTGCGTGCTTCGGCACTGCTTCACCTCCAACACCACAACATCAATACTGAGCTGCTCACTTACAGACGTATTCTCACCAGAGCCGACATTGCGCGTCCTCACTTTCGTACGTGTAGATGCCACCGATTAAAGGCAGCATTTAATGGCAATATCTGGTTGGCTACGAGCGTCTCAGTAGCCAATGCACATCATGAAGACATACAGAGTCATCAACAGCACTTGATATAAAGTGTTGCGTGACGGTGAGGGTCATACCTATCAGATCATACAAACGGACAATCACGTGTTCCGCAAAAGCACGCCAGTAGGTTTAGCCATTGGTATTAACTTCGGAACTACCTTCTACTGCGTTGGCGTTCTTCGAAGCGGCAAGTTTGAAACCATTGCCAATGCTCAGGGTTGCCGCAAAACACCGACCTGCGTGGCATTTATGGATAAAGAACATCTCATCGGCGAGGCCTCAAAGATCCAGGCTGCCATGAACCCAGCCAATGCAGTAGATGATGTAAAGCGTCCAACCCGACGTTGCTTCAACGATGAGGTCGTGCAAGGTGACAGGAAGCGCTGGACATTCGTGATCATTTCAAAAGAGGAAATCGGGGGTTCAAGCAACGTGCTGTGGTAAGCCAAGACAATTCACTGTGGGGGAGTTCTCGTTTATGGTGCTGCTGGAGATGAAGAGGACAGCAGAGGCTTACTTGTGCGAGAAGGCGATCAATGCAGTCGACACAGTGCCAGCGAATTTTAATTGTAGCCAACGACAGGCAACACTTAATACTGGCAAAATAGCAGCCATTAAATCTGACCTGTTATTTGTGCGAAGAAACAACTTTGTGTCACTATTCAACGGACTCTCAATCCATGACCAAATCGCGCAGAGGCAACTTAGAATGAGAATGTCATAACATGGCAGATCAAGTATTTTGCGTCTAACTGCGCAAGGATGCTCACGCTTTTCACAATCCGTGTTTCCCTACGCAAACACTAGAATTGATAATGGCAAGTACGCCATCAAATATAGCCGAGATAATCTAGGTAAGATGTTGGCCAGAATCGAGCAATCAGCTAAACACATTACGGATAGAGTAAGCACTGAATTTCTGCGGTGGGTAAATCGCTTGCCTATATAAGACTGCGGACAAATCCCCTATGAGCACACATCTGCAGCAATTTTAGACGAAAGGAAGAAGGTAATCGGCATGCAAATTGAATACCAAAACTGGCCGCAGCATGAGCGGATGAGGGACAAATGATTGGGCTGGCACGTGTTGAGTGAGGGAAGGCATTTCGCGTTTTATCGAATGAGTACTTCGACTATGTTGGTTGAGAAGGACACTTGGCCGAGGGTCAATAGAGCAAGCACATTTGGCTGTTCAAGGGAGGAGCGTTATCGTCACGGCTTAACGCAGAATTTTAGTCTGAATATTGCCGCAATTCTTGCCGCCTTCTTCTGGAAGATGTAGTTGTACGAAATACTCAGTGTTAAAAGGCCTCGTAGGCAACGCTCCCAATTTGCTACACTTCATCCCTATGAGGACTCTCTCCGCTTGGTTATATCCTTAGAAGTTTCGGTTCTCTTGGACGCAATAAATCATGGACGTGAAAACCACTTTATCACATATTGTGCATCTTGATCCAAAATGAATTATTTATCGTGTCAAGGGGTTGGATTTCAAATTAGAGCATTTCTGACCTAGTCTGATAAAAGCAACTCCTGCCCCTTAAAACGTTTTAGAGTAGATTCAAAGGAGCTACTTCATTCTTCCCACCTACACTTTTAGTGTCGAACTTATCACCATGCAAACCATAACTATTTCTTAGTGACACAATAAGCATCCTCGTCGATTCATTTCTAATCTCACACTCATCAGGTCTGTTTAGCATGCATTTGTACGATTATTTAGTGCTTGGGCCAAAAAGTTGAAAGTGATTACTTGGGAGAACATCGACGTACACCCGCTGAGGAGCGAATACAATCCATCGAGATGCAGGAATGGCACTACAAGCACGCTATTTTGAAGAGTTTCGTGATGTCAAGCCTGCTATTCAATCTTTGTTATTAACTCGTCGACCAGTACCAGGGCTCGAAATGGCGAGAAAGTTATTCAACGTGATCTACATATTCAGGCGTAACCATGACTTCATCTGCTCTTCAAACCAGTCTAAAGTGAAATAAATGGAATATCAAGTTAGCGGTCCTTCAAGCCTGTTGATGAAAACGACAAGTAGGGTGTAACAAGCATTCACGCGTTCATGACCCCTAACCTCGCAGCAGAGGTGGATGCAAGCCAGGTGTTTCAGCATCTACATTAAAATGATCCGACATTCTTAACCTAACGCCAGTTTACAGTTTCGAGCGCGTCAGCGACAATGCAATTTCTCACCACCATTGAAATTATCGAAGCTGCCCCAGGATGATGCACCTGTCAATGTGCAATTCACAGTGATAATTAACAATCCATTTACGCGATCTGCATCCAGATGCTACAGTCCGATACTGTACGTCATACCCCCAGGTGCTATGCAACAAATGCGACGAGAAGTTTGTCCTTGGGATGTTTGCAGGCTTAAAAACAATCGTATTCGATTCGGAAGAAGTCTTGGCGCAATCCTTTTCTGCCTGATTGATTCATGTCAAGCGGATAGATACCTTAGACGTACTGCTAACCAGTCAAAGACTGGGGTCAATCAAGCACCACATTTATCCCTAGCTGATCACCCCAACAAATGGACCCATACTCAGGCAGGCTCTGTTTTCTGGCCGACATTCTCATGTCCATCAGCCACGATTCCTTTGTTTACTCGTTAATTTGGTGGTGCGGACATCCACAATGAAGCCTGTACCCTTTGATTGTTTAGTTTAGAGCCTAAATGGGTCCTAAACATCCTCCTACTTAAACGTTGTTAGTAACGATGAGTGGAGAAGATGCCAGTTTTAGCATCTCCGAGAATCTGGCGGTTCTGTCGGAGGTGCAGCAAGCTCGACAAGCTTACTCACATTTGGCATAACGGTGCAAATGATTCAATGCAACAACCTGTGCCACCGTTGAAGGGACGCAGTGATGTAAGGAGGTGTGGAGGTAATTAGTTCAGTAGATAGAAAAAGGGATCGTTAGATAAATCAGTTAAGGGCTAAGCCGATGACCAGGCAGTTGGATTCACTGGAATAAGGAGGGGACAAATCTCCTTACCTTCGCCTGTTCATACATGCATGTTATGCAAGTACCTACGTAATGCTGGCCAGTGGACGAGTTCAAACCCACACGATGCCTATATCTCTGCAACTACTAGTCTCATAGCGGGAAGCACTGCAGTCGAGACGAATTAACAGTTCGACCAAAGAAAAAGCAGAGACCATGCAGAGTCTGCAGCATCATTACGGCTGCGGAGGTAGACGTCGAGACAATCAGTGTTACATCCAAGGTAGCCACCATAACACTGCATCTTCACTGAACACCTCATTTGTGAGCATTTTAGGGCCAATCCTATCAAGAAGCCTCTTATGCTAACAACGAATGCACAAAGTTTGATGGCTTTGACGAAAGCACTCGTGCAAGTCAGGTTTACACATAGCAGTAGCCGTTGCGTCTTCTCTTTTCACACCTTAAAAAGCACAGTAAAGTTAGCCGAGAAAACCAATCAAGTCGGTTGAAGACTTCGTGAAATTGAACTGAGTCAGAAATAACACACATATTCTTATAGGAAAATGCAAGCTTTCTTCAGATTCACAGGGCAATGGAAGGGAGTAAAGCGGTGGCAAACATTCCTGTCACAAGTGCATTTGATAGAACACACTTATTCAATGCAGCGGTGCACGGTGCATAAACTACTGGTAGGACTTAAATCAAGAAAGCTTATTTGGATGTGGGAACTATAATTTACCGCAGATATTTTTGCAAGTTATGACGCAGATCGATGCATCGCATGTATCAACAGGTAGTACCTTTTATAGGTTAACGACGGCTCTAGGATGCATCAAAATGAATGCCCTGAGAACCTATCCAGCCCATGATTATTAAAAATACAATACACATGTATGCTCAAGCAAAAAGTAAAAAATGTGACACGGTCAACTGCAAAAATAAATAAATTCAGTCAGCAACAAGATTTGATGTCATTGAGCACAAGCATCAGACCTGACAAAATTTGATGTTTGCCAGTGCCTAATGAGGACACCCAAACGGCCAATAGTGCCACTGGGAGAAGCGGCATAAACGTTTATTCAAGATCTGCACAAACATGTGAATCGCGCAGGGAATAGGAAGGTAAAAAGCTGCCCCAACGAAAGTGCAATTAGCCCTAACTCACCCAAGTGTAAGTTGCACATAATCGGCAGTATCTGCTGCAGGTACAAACGCCTACACATGATAACACGGCGTTGTGCCTTATCAAACTAGATAGTAAAAAGACAGCACATAATCCAATATAAATGGGTGCATGCATGATTATTTACGCTTCAAATTTGACTAGTTTCTCTCTTCTTGCGTCCGCAATTTTAGCTCGCACTGGCGGTTGGTGCTTTCTGACTACAATGCCACGAAAGTGGGAGTTATCGCACCGTATCTCATTTGGCAGAACTCCAAGAGTTTTGTCTACAATTCACCAGTGAGCAGCGACCAACAAAGCGCTCGTCATCGTCGGGTGTCTTAGCGAGTAACGCGTCCTTTGCAAACTCGAAGGGCATGAATCTCGCTCATCACTTGGATCTAGAGACTCCGAACCGCAAAATATCTCCGCACCTGTCGAAGCAGAATGGATGTAGTCAAATACGCTTAGTCATTGTGAAGACTTGAGATAATCTTACCAATCAAATCAGTGGGTTGACACCTAGTTGAATGATGATAGTGCGGGCTGCAAATTGACATCTCGTTCGTAGCAGAATCTTTACTACCACGGCTTGTGTTTGTTCAGATCACGCATGGTGAAGTTGCAGAAGATGCGTGTCAGTTTATCGATAGAGAGGAGCGTACTCAAATACCCTTTCGGAAAGTACTGCAATGGTATCCGCATACAGTCATGCTTACGTATTCAATTCGAAAATGGAATGCAAATTCACACACACACACACGCACACACACACACATGCAAGTATTTTAACAATAAAATTGTTCACACATGTGTTCGTATATAGGCATGAAGTCACCAACACGAATGGCATCCTCACGGCATCATGCATCCAAAAATCCGACCCCTACGATAAGAATTAAGCCACACTCATGAATTCAAAAGCTCTCGATTTAGCTAATTAAATTTACGGCAATACACACTCATGCATTTATGATGTGTCGACATGTTTAAACTAGACTTTTTGCCTCCATGCAAAGATACGTAAGCGTCGATTGCCAGCGCCAAACTGCATCTGTATAGTATAACAGCAGTAATAACTGACTGCTAGTTTCTACGTTTCCACCCATTTTCCATGCATACCACTCCAAACGAAATTCCGGCCTTTTTTTCAAAACTGATGTGCCACTCTACCGCCGAATAGTGCCTGGATTTGTTCTCTGGATGATTACTGCTTACAGCCTACTGCATGCCGCTCCAAGGTCTTTAGTAGAAAAGAAGTTGTTATGAGGGGCGCACAACAAAACCTAAGGAGTCTGGTGCCATGTTTACCGAGCAAATGTACTGTCACCCCATCTATCAACTCGCTTAAGCTGCGTTGCTCAATTTCAATTCGGTAGAGCCCAGACTCTATTAGTAAGACAAAGAGACGCTTTGATGGTCACTAAAATAGCGCCCCTTTCCAGAGCTGTGTGTTCATTTAGGCTGGTGCATAGAGCATGGACGATAATGAGTGCAAGGAATTGGTACATGTACGACCAAAATCAGGTGCTATAGTGAATGTGAGTCTGCGGGTGCCTTCGCTGACTGCAAAAGATGTTTTGCAGAAGAATGGGCAATGCATTAAGTGCGCGAGATATGGCTGAACTTGTCTGCGCTGTTCTTCTGCACAAGAAAGCGCATACATGTAACACACAATTTCTAAGTCGTTAATTGTAAATTGACAAATTATCAGTTTACTCTTAATTGACACCTTTCTAACCGACGGTTTATTCCATCTTTGTACACCCGATGATTACTTTAGAGCAATTATTTCGTCCCATCGGTTTTGTCACAGACACTCCTCTTAGGAATAGCCTTGGCCATTTTACTAGCTAGCCTTCAGTGCGTTAGTATTTTAGCCACTAAAAGAAACTATGGTAAACATTTTTTACCATAGTATCGGAGATCACTAGATCCAACCATGGCAGGCTCCATAAATATTTGCTTGAACAAGGTACCAATTCCTATCGTGCAGTGTTTACGTGTAATTCAATCAAAAGATGAGATTTATGGCGTAGACAGCGCAGTGTACTTGCAGCCTCGTAACTGGTATTTACTGCCCATATAAATCTAGATTACAAATTAGCAGAAGTAAGGTGAGCATGGCATGCATTATTTGTTTGATACGTTGTCATGGAAACAAACCAGAGAATAAAACATAGTTAGCCTCTGGATTATAGGAAAATGCAGATTAAAGATTCAGGTTTGGTATTTCAACGTGCAAGTTTTTGCTGTGGAGTGCACAAATGAGCTCTTCAACTCCAAATATGGGCTTGATTGTTTCATAAGCAAGAAGGCTTATTAATGACTCTATCCCTTACGCATTACTACGCAACGTAATCTTTACGTAAAATAATCATGCTATTTCGTTTTATCCTTAGACAAGGATCCAATGAGGCTTGTTGTGCGCTTCCGGTTGATCGCACAATCTCGGTATTGTCATCACCTCTTTCATGGTACAAATAACCTGGCCGACGTCAATTCTAGAGGCGGTGAGAAACGCTGAATTGGTAGGGCTTGACACATTACAGTGATCGCTTATCTGCACAAAACTACATTTTAAATAATTGCTTGCTTCAAATCACATTTTTACGATAGGCTACAATCATCGAGCATTCAAATGACGCTAAGGCAATGCACTGCTGGAGGATGGCATATCCGGTTTGACAAATTCTTGGCGTTCTAACCCAGACAAGGACGATTATCAGCGTGAAGTGGTTTGCAAAAATAGGTGTCTTGCCGCCACATTTTGTGGTGCGTGCTGCTCAAGGTGTGATAATAAAAAGCCGTATTACCATGAAAGTGCACGCCCTTATTTCTCTTCATTCTTGCTATTTTAATCAGAAGGACGTGCCAGAACTTTGACCTTTTGCGGCTAGCCGAGCGATGGCACAATTTTTGGTTTTGCTAAGACTTTGTTGCAAGAGTCATTTGTGCACTACATGTTTATTGAGTCTAAAGTAATTCAATCGTCAATAACTCAGCGCTATGGCACTTTTGCATTTGGTCAAAGAGTTGGTCTTTATCAATTACCGCTACGGCGACGGACGTTGAAATTGACTCAATTTTAGCGCTGAGTCTACAAGACTCGCTAAACGCTTACGCGGCTCAAAACTCCTGCCCAAAAAGATGCGCAACTCTGCAGCACCTTTTGTTGCCGTAGCTGCTTTCGTCCATTGCTGACGGAGGAATCCACTCTCCTTCATGCAAAAATCATCATGATATTTTACCATTCCTTGAAAGCCTAGCACCTAGCATTTTCGTTATAGCGTGGTTAACATCTAGAACCGGAGGGCCACAGAGACGAACAATAATCAACAAGTGGCTCTGTTGTTATTGAAACCGAAAGGAAAGAGTGATGCTTGTAAGAACTGATCAGGTCGATTCGCCCTTCCATATTGTCGCTCAGAGCATCACAGCCAAACTAAATGCTGCTGTATCAGTGATTCAGTCGATTTCGGGGTTATGGTAGCGACACATCAGTTGCTTTACATAGGTAACATTCGGCATCTACTTTGACACTCGAAGACGAGGTTTAACCACCACAATGCGACCCATGGTGTAGCGTAGTCTGTTAGCATGTACTGGCCATGTGCAGGTAACGTATGCATGCAACAATGATGAACGATGCAATAATACTGTGGATAGTACAAAAGTGTAGTTTCACACTTGTGTATTTAGCACGGCGTTACCGGTAGCGAATTCGTGCACGCGAATTCGGCACTAGTCCATACTATCCTCGTACTGCTGCTTTTGGAATTCTACACCAAAGCGCCCGGAGCCCGAACCATTGCCCAATTTGTAGACCATCGCTTCGGCTTAGTTGCCAACATTCTTACCATCACCATTAGTCTCTACAACCTCACCGTTAGCATCACTGGTGAGTAATCCCTGTCTTCTCACTTACGTTTTGACAGTGATGTGCGCTGTAGTAAGTGGGATTGTCGTGGGAACCCAATGTCAGCCTGTTCAACCTCTAATTTCTGGCATTTACAGCTTCGTGAATGCGATGAAGAATATGAAACTCCGCGTCGAGCAGTTGTGATGGCGTCAAGTTTCGTCAAATGGCAAGCCAAGGAATAGACATTTCTGCGATGCGGATTATGTCTCGGAAGATCGCCCAAGTTGGTTACACGCTTGCCGAAAAGGCAGAATCAAAACATAGGGTTGATGGAAACCAGTCTAGAAATAACACGTTTTGGTAGGATAGCATAAAATTACAGGGTACTAGATCAACCTCAGGTGCGCAAGCGTGTGCAGAGATGACGAATTCTCATATTCACCGTTCCAACTGCCGAACGAGCCCCGATGTTGATTCCTTGGCACTCCAATAAAGATTGCGACACTACTATATTGTGAAATAAAGCGAATTTGTCGCGAGATTTCATACATGGATGGAACATGTGGGTCTGTGTGCCTTAGAATTCAGGATAACCTCAGAAGTAGAACGCAAGAGCCCAGTTCGCTGGTTAAACAGAGTGAGTGATTGTGATTAGATCAAAGATGCTGCATCTTCTTATAGGCATCCTTAGGAGAATAGTTTGGATTGAGTTAATCGCAAGGCAGTCTTTATTGTCAAAGAACTCATTGAAGAGCTGTTACTACGAACGCAAATGCAATTCTCTTGTTATGTTTGCTTTACTCGGTTTTGTTTTATTGTCTCCCATTGAAATATGCTAATAAGACAGAAAAACGAGGGCTAGTCATACAGAGTCACTTGCATCGGTGCTTCCTCTTCTTCCCTTTGGCAGGAGGTTCAACGGTTTTAAGTGTTGTGATCAAGGATGTGGGCGAGGCCGCCATCGTATTGCTGGTCTTCATTCTAGTTGGTACTATGCTGACTGTGACGTGGCGTCGAAGCTACAGTCCCATTCCCTACATCATCATTATTAATGTCCTCCTCATTTGCGCCATTCTCATACTCATTGTGCTGAATATGTCTACCTCTTCAGGACTTGGTATGTTTCCTTCATGACTGTCGCTGCTATTCTCTCCCAGCAAAGAGTGGAACTTGACTGCTTTGAACTACTTTTGTAGATGTCTGCATAACATTACGATTTGAATGGCCACCGGTGCCTTGTCATTGATGGTCAAGCAGGTTTACGATGACAGGGTACAGGTCGTGCACACCGGTACGCATGAAACTAAGGCAAATAGGACTCAAGTAGAGTCAACACAAGCAAAACCTCCTTTATTCATCAGAAGCCTACGCTAATTTACACGAAATCACGACCAAGATTTCAAGACAAAGTGAGTTCACAAAAGAAAGGGCACAGTAGTGAGACACAACCATGAAAAGAATAATTGACTTGGAGGTAAATGTGGCGAAACCGTAGTTGTCTTCTCGCTAGATATTGTTTTTTTTCGAAGATATCACCAAATAATTGCGTAAGATGGTCAGAGCAATTTACAAGTCTGCTAAGTTGCGCGGAATCTACGTGCTCAGATAAACATGGAGAGGATTGAGAGTGGAGCACAAGTGTTGCTAAATTTGTAGGCACTTATAGCAGATGGGCTCACGCAATAAAAAGTGCTTGCTGAAGACAGATCCCTCTCAATTATTTTGTCATGTTTTTTGGCAAAAGTTGAGTGGTTGGAGGTAAAACAAGTTGTCTAGGTACCAGTCTCAATATTTTGGTAAATATCATGTTGACGGCCTCAATACCGACGATTTTCACTGCTCTTAGGCAGATAGGTGGTTATGTGTGTGCAAAAGAAAAACAATTTAATTTGGTTGGCTTTAAAAGGAAAACATGTAAAGGACAAGGTTCAAGGTGGCTAAAGTTAAAGTCTTGGCTGAGTTTTGAGGTAGAATACCGTGACTCAAAGATAAGTAGTTAACTTATCCAAAATGTCATCATCGTCATCAGATACTTCGATGCATCATAGAGTCGCGAATGGACGCAATGTGGCCTAAATTCACGGTGCTAAGAAAAAGGAATCAATTGTGATTAAGTGTCAACTTCTGCGCGACAACTTTACGCTATTTTAACATGCGACACGTGACTTGATCACACGTTCACCCGATATTTCCAATGCTTTGCAAAAAATCTCATTATGCGTCATATTCTTTCGTGCGTCTGGTGTATTATCTAATTTTACGTAATCTTTTGGGGTTTGTTGGATGCTTGTGCCTAACATTTATGCCCACTTTACACCAGACAAAATAGCTAACCTCCTAAAAATGGCTGGTTCGCAGTGCGCCAATCAAACCCCTTATCAAACGCCTCCAACAACTTTTATTTCTCAGGCGACGAATTACTTTGCACTGAGCTTGGCATAAAAGGGTTGAGCTCATTTATTAGTGTATCAGTAGTGCCAGAGATATGCTCTTACAAAGTAGCAAGAAGTGGTTCTCCCATAATTTCTAAGGAAAGGGTACTGGATTGCCATCAATTATCAGGCTAGCATTGAAGCCAATGTTATAATCTGGGTAATCTATGTGGGTGAGTGACTCTAGTTCTATCCTCTGGAATGGATTACTCAGTCAGTTATCATACATGAGTCTGCCTAGCTGTTCGCCAGCGGAGAGCGGTCCTGAGTACGTGTTGCGTTCAGGCCCTAGTGGGAGTGCGTTTCCAAATGCGTCGCAGTCACAAGGAAGAATTGGTCATGAGCACCTACCAGTGATCGGTTGGCATTAGACTTTGACACATTTATTGTACCTAAAGTGCAGCTACCGCAATAACCAGCCAATAGAGAGCAAGGGATCTAGCGCGAGACCATTTCTAGCGCGTCCATCATAAGAGCGAACTCATTTAAATACCAATGAAAGTAAAGGACCATGCCGGGAACTTCACTCGTCAATACAGAATAATCGAATGTAGTCAGTCATTCAATTGCCACGTTAGGACAGAGCAGTGCCGACTAGATCGTTTCCTGCATTAATGAAGCCTGCAATAAAAAACAGGGTGTTCAGCCAACTTGCGTATGAGCTATCTTGTAATAATCGGTGTAAGTAAAAGAGATACTAGTGTGCACAGACCTACAAGAAGGTTGACAACAGCACTGGAGCCATGGAGGAGAACAGAGCCGAAGTGACCAAAGTGGTGGAGGAGAACCCACCGCCAGTGGTGGTCGATTCAGGACTCAAAGCGGGCTCCTTCGTCGCTGCAATTACCTGTGTAGTTGTGAGTCTTTTGGCAGTAACAGGCACTCCTTCTCCCTCTACGCGAAGCAACGAATTGCCTCCATGGTGTCGTTCAAAATATGCATGTCAACTAATTGCAAAATGTGCATAATGAGCAATTGGAACAGCCTTAACAAGTACGCCAATCGCACCATCTGCAGTGGACTTCATGGCTGGGATAGTGATAATTAACCTGAAGATTTATTTTCGTGACTTCATGCAAATACCGTCGCAGGCTGGGTTCAAGTTACCCTGGTCACTTCTAGGCAACACTTCAGTGTGCGCTAAAACGAGTAGAAAGGACTCACATCCATTCAACTATGGCATAACAATGCTCGCTTTTTGCTCTCTTTAATAATGCTTTTGGACCCATGTGAGCCATTAATTTGAATGAGTTTACTAACAATGACAGAAACGTAAACACACGGCTTCGATTTTCGAAAGGCAAAAGTCTCGCTGTGATACGCATTGTCAAGTAACTAACGGATAAAATAACCAACAACAGAGTCTTGGGGCCTAGGTGGTGGATTCCACGTTGTGCGCACCGCGTAAGGGATGACCGAGTGGCTGGGATGCATTCACGGATGGACTGTGCTTGGGTCTAAGCTCATCGGACTCCACCCCAATGTTCCCCATTCAACAGCCAGGTGGACCCACGCATGTTGACTTGGGTCCGTTGTCCATTTTACACTAACCAAAGCAGCTTTGCGGTCTCACGTTGAAGTATGAGTGATGAACGGTTAGTTACTGATGGAATGAAACCAACACTTTCGAAAACGAAGTCGTTTATTTAATGGCGTTTCGACAGCAGATAATTCCGATGTTGCCGGTCACTCATTTTGTAAAGTCTTTGATATCCCTCTACCCATTGACTTACTCTCACCTAGAAGGGACGAAAATTTGCATTCAATTATATGCACATATAGATGTGCGCGCCTCCATCCATGTGGTTTAACTTGCAGGATGCAAGTTCAGCCTGACCGACCTGTAGGCCGAAGTCGGTCCTGTGCCACCGACGATGCCGAGACTTTACTTGGCACTCATTAAACAGCATCAGGATGAAGTGTGGTGGCAAGAAATGCCAGCCGGTCTAGTGCCTGTTACTCCAAGTAGTAATTCGCGTCCACTTGATTACGTCAGGCGATTTCCTAAACAAATAGCAATTCTTGTGAAAGGAATAACCAAGGTGGAAACGGTTTCCTTGATGCATATGAGAGAAAACATACTGAAACGGCAGGCGACTTTTTGCACCCATCTCCACGATAAGTGGTTGTTTGAAAACTCTTCATGTTCGCGCTTTCCTATTAGTGCGGTTACCTCAAAACCTCATTGCAAACTTACTGTGCTTTACGAAGAAAACGAAAAATTCCCGAAAGTAAGCAAACAATATCTCGGCAATGACTTACAAAAGGCATCTTAGATGAGACCGTTCTCGATGCCATTCGGGCAAGCAAACTTATTGTCTGCGGTTGAGCGAAACCCAGCATTTGGTGATGGTATACTGCTAAAGAGCTGCAAACTGTTAACATTTCGTTACTATGCTATGAGGCGCCACATTCTTTACTGAGTGAAGTTCCACACCTATGGAATCACTTGAGTCGCACAAGGGCCTCATGCCCAAGTATTTCATTCCCACAAAAACTGCTTCTTGGAAGAATGAAGGAGTTTGCGTGGTCGTCCGACGATTCTTTCGGTTGCGGGTTTAACAGCGCAACCGATTTGCTCTCCAGAAGCCGTATTTCGCATCAAGATATGGCCTTCAAACTATGTCAATGGCCTCTCATCTTTTCATCCCTTCCATACGATCTCAGTTTGTTACGCCGTTAATGAGGGCCCAGGGCACCACGACCTTAAAACTGAGCCTTCAGCGATTTCATCGGATGTTAATCGGTGGTGGTTGCTGAGCTCAAGTGAGCATTTGACTCTGCATCCAATTTGAATTGGAAGAGGAGCTAAGGGGTCGGGTGGGGACGAGAAATAATGGCGCAGAGGCCATCAGGTGGGCGTGTCTGCGCCAGCGTCGATTCTTGCGCCGCCGCCTGATGCGTTGGCTCATGCACAACAGCCGTGTGATCCGTGAGCGGACCATCTTCCTGGGCACGCTTGTACGGCTCTGCGTAACTCTTTCATGCGGAGGCGTGCATCACCAAAAAATCAATCATACTCTTAAAACTTGTAGCTAAATGCGTGTTATAATGACTTTAACAACTAACTTTAACTCGAATGCCCAACATTTTTGCTTGCCTAAAAAGCTTAAAGGATGGCTTTATTAAGCCTTTGCTAAAATTCCCTTTCGCTTAGTCTACAATCTTCCTTATCTTTTTCTCCATGAAGCGTGGTAGGTTGGTTGAAAAACGTAGACACGAGGAGAACCAAACAATGCCTTCTCATCGAGGTAGGCGAGCACACACCTGCTGTAGTAGTAAGTTTCGTCTTCAGAACCAATAAGCAATTACCTGATGTCATTGAGTGGGTTGAAATCATTACTTAAAGTAATGCCATTAGAGGGCCACAGAGAAGTCGTGTCACTTGAACAGTAAGTCTCGGGCGCTATTGATCGCTAGTCCTTAGAAAATAAACAACCTCGCGTGGATTCAGTAATGTCTTGAAGTAGATTTTTGGGAATAAGGAACTGTAGTCTAGATCATCTAGAGAAAGCTGCAGGCGAAACGAAGAGGGTGAAAGAATGCGATAGATAATGCAGGTTAGTGTGAGGGCGTAGAGGTCATCAGGTGGGTGATGGGACTGAGCCAACGTGGACTCGTGCGCCATTGGTTGACACGTTGGCGCATTGCACATCAAACATGTGATCTGTGGGCAGACCACCTGCGTGGGTATGCTTGACTGCCTCTGTGTGATTCTTTCGTGTGGAGAGGTTCAGCACCAAAGAGTCGATTTTGTTGTTGAAATTGGTAGCTAAGTGCATGAATTCTAACAGCTAAATTAACACCATAGTCCACAACGTTTGCTGTCTTGAATTGCTTCAAAACATCGCTTCTAACCTAGTAAGCGCCTACGCAACCGACATGACAAAAATAAACAGCGTGTGCAAGTAATGCCTCTTCCGAATTTACGTCTCTGCTAGTCAAACGCAATCCTATCAGACCGGTAGAAGCTGTACCGCATTCGTGTGATCCAGCAGGCAATAATAAAAATCGTTGTTGATTCCATTTTTGGACGTATGTCAGGCCACTGGTCATCAATCAGTCTGCCCCCTAGAATTATACTGCTCAGATAAAGAGGGTGATGAATTTAAATTAATTATTATAGAGGGTGTATAGTAAAATACTTCCCAAGTTTTACCTATTCACAAGACCCGTGCTCGAATGAACAACGCTATCAAAGTGACTACCGTCATATATGCAGAAATGGCCAAGCATTGACTTGATTTTCCTGGCTAAGCAGCTCATGCTCAGTATCCGTAGGCGGAGACGAATGTTTGGGATGGATGAGCATCCAACCGAAGGACCACTTTTGGCTTTGGCCTTTATGTACAACCCACCGCATCCAAAACATCGCACACGCAGTCCACCCATCACTTGCCTTACGCCAACTCGTGGCTCAACGAATGCAGACGACGTCGGATGTGCACTTAATTCCACCCCTCCAAGCAAAATATTAGTTGCCACTATTGTTTCCCATTGAAATCTCTGCCTGCTTCCATAGGATGGAGCTCGTCTAGCAAGCTTTGCCAATCTATCAGTGAACAAACATGCCTTGTCAGTTTGTGCATGCTTCCGGAGGAACGATGAGGATAGCATCAGAAGTCTTCACCACTGCCAGTGACTCACATCAGTATTCACACCAACTACTGATGGGAGTCTAGTAGCATGCAGCTTTATTTTGGAAAGTGAGTGAACCAAAAACCATAGTTACAGTCTGTTCTTACACGTGGAGCGCTTATTTTATTATGCATCTAAATGAGCAGATGCATTGAAATCGGGTTTCGAAATTGTCATTTGGAATCCATACGCTACGCTTGCGCATTCACCGATGTATAGTGCATTCCCTTGTTTAACAAGGAACGCAAGGTATTGTTGAGCTACGTGTTCATTCAGTCTTACTTCCGTTCATCAGCTACCTCAGTGTCGCGCAACAAACACTCAACAGCCATCAAAGTGCTCCGACAATGCTTCCATTTTGAGGCTGGACAATAGTGCTTCCACTCATTATAACAAACGCTTAAAAAGGGAATCAAATTAAAAAGGTAAAGCAAGGAAATCGTTAGGTGCTGCTATCATCAAGAGGATAACTTTATTTCAAGTAGTAGGCTAGGCTTATTTGCCTCAAAGAAAAGATGTTGGTTGTAATATTTTCAAGTGAAGTTGAGTGGATAGGTTCTAGCCATGACCGGAGGCCGGACCTCACCAAATGGGTCTGCAGTCCATCATACACTAGCCAAAGAAGCTTTGAGATTCCACGTTGAATTTCCAATGATGAATAGCTGGTTATTGATGGAATGGAGTGAACACTTTTGGAAATGAAATCATTTAATAAATGCCGTTTTACTGCAGGATCGGCAAGTGGTTTTGATGGCTGGCTATCACTTGGAAGGGTCGAAAGCTTGCATTAAATCGCTTGCATGCATAGATGTACGTCCCTCCATCTGTGTAGTCCTCCATTATGCTTGCCGCTGTCTCCCTCCCATCTGAAACCTCAATGGCACAGAGTGTTGGATTGGCTTCGCAAATGCAACTTGAGCTCGACTGGTCTATAAGCCGAAGTCAACCATGTGATGCCGACGAAGCCGGGGCTCTACATAACACCTATTGAACAGCACTGGGATGAAGTGTGGTAGCGAGAGGTGCCACCCGGTCTAGTGCTTCCCTGATGCTATCACTCCAAGCAATGATGTTTATCAAAATGATAACGCCAGACAATTCCTTGTATAAATAGCAATTCTTGAGGAAATAACAAATTCGATAAAATAGTCTTCTTGTTGTTTCTGGAGGCAAAATAGCCGGTAAATTTTAGCCCTTACCTCGAAAATTAGGGTTCGCTTATCACTCCATATGTGTGTATTTTTCAACCAATACGGTTACTCTATAGCCTCATTGCGAACTCACTGTGCTTCGCGAAGAAAACAATGAATGCAGAAAAGTGAGCAGAACAAAATCTCGACAATGGCTTAATAAAGCCACCTTAAATAGAGCTGTCATTGAAATAATTCAAGACAGCAAACTTTGTGGAATTTGATGTTACTTTAGCTGCTAGAAGTCATGCGTTTAGCTACCAATTTTAAAAACAAAATCAATTCCCTGGCCTTGCACGACTCCACATGAAAGAATTACACAGAGACAGTCAAGCACACCCAAGGAGGTGGGTTGATGTGCATGCGCCGACGCGTCAGTCGATAACGCACGAGTCCACGTTGGCTCAGTCTCATCCCCACTTGATGACCTCTACTCCCTCGCACTAACCTGCATTATCTATCGCGTTCTTTCACCCACTCCGTTTCTCCTGCAGCCTTCTTTAGATGATCTAGATTACAATTCCCGATTCCTAAAAATCTACTTTAAGGCATTCCTGAATCCGCACGCCGTTATTTACTTCCTAAGGACCAGTGATTGATAGAGTCCGGGACTTATTGTTTAGGTGGCAAAACCTCTCTGTGGCCCTCTGACACCATTACTTTAAGTAATATTTTCAGCTCAAACAGTGCCACTAGGCGATTGCGTGAGAAAAAGAGCAATTGGTGTGGACACAACGACCAAGATGGAAGCGGGCTGCTTATTGTTTCTGGAGAAAAAAAACTAGCTATTACGGCAGGTGTGTGTTCGCCTACCTCGATGAGAAAGCATTATTTGGTTCTCCTTATTTCTGCGTTTTTCAACCAACCTACCATGCTTCATGGAGAAAAAGATAAGGAAGGTTGTAGACCAAACGAAAGGGAATTTTAGCAAAGGTTTAATAAGGCTATCTAAAATAAGCTCATCCATAAAGCGCTTTAAGCTAGCAAAAATGTTGGGCATTAGCATTAAATTTAGCCGTAACAGTCGCTTCACACACCTTTAATAGTCAGTATCATGAACAATAACAATTTTCCGTTTATGCACACCTCAACATGAAAGAGATACACGGAGACGGTCAGGCACACCCAGGGAGGTGGTTAGCCCACGGATCACATGGCTGATGTGCATACGCCAGGGCGCCAGCCGACGGTGCACGCTCACCTAATGTCCTCTGTTTTTTATTACAATAACCTGCATTATTCATCATCTTTAATCAGCATCTTTGCCCTCTTCCTATTCAAATTGGATGCAAGTTTAACTGCTTACTTGAGCTCTGCATTTGCCGATGAATAGTATGCAAAATCATTGCTGAAAGCTTATTTTGAAGGACGTGTTTCCCTCTGTCGTAATAGGACGAGGTCGTGTGGAACATAATGCTGCCTATTACAGAGAAGAAGGGATTAAAGTCCACTGGCATGTTTTGAGGCTTATGCCTTGAAGTGAATTACAGCTTTTAAAGAGCAAATCTTTTACTCCGCTAAACATACAGTTAAATGCACCACCAGACCACTGTGCAAATCCTTTGCTTTTCATAGAAGGATGTTTGTAGGAATAAAATACTTGGACTTGAGGTCCTTGTGCGAATTTAAGTGATTCTATAGGTGTGGAACTTTACCCAGTTAAGAATGCGGTGCCTCATAGTGTAATAACGAAATGATAACAGCTTGCAGCTCTTTGGCAGCATACTCAGATCAACATGCGTGGGTCCGCCTGGCTATTGAACAGTAGAGACTGGGCCCGAGTGTGTTTCGAATTTAGGTCTGAGGCTGAGTCCGCTCGTGAACGCAGTATCTCATTTACTCGGTTGGACAAGCCACGTGCACCTACTAGTAACTGAGTGGTAATGGGCTTGAGATGATTGCAATTGCACTCAAGGTGTAACTAACGGGCTAATCAGACACTTTGAGAGCAGCGGAAAAAGGGAGGGACGATAAAGCAGCCAGGAAGGCGAAAACTCTGCAACCTTGGACAGGAGCATCTCACTGGACTTGAAGACATACCCAACATTATGGTGTAGCCTTTCCATCACTACCCAATAGGTGTCAGCATACTTTCCAAATAATCCATTTTAATTTCTGTATTTCGCCAAACTTATCTTTTTAGGGCAGGCCCATTTGTGCACCAACGGAAAGGAATCGAAACGTCAAAAGTTTTATTTATCGCTATAAACTAGTTTGCAGCGATTGGTCTCCTGACTGCCAGCCAAACGACTGTCTAGATTAGTATATCCTGCAATAGGAAAAACAGCACTTTTATCAAACACAAGTATTGAGCTATAAACTCGAGGTGGGCGTATTAGCCGACAGTTCACGCAGACTTACATTAAGCTTGAAGACAACATGAGGGTCATGGAGCTGAGCAGGATTGCATTATCTAATGCACTATAGGTAGACCCACTAGTGGTTGTAGTTGCAAACGATGAGGCAGCGGTTGCAGTGCTTGAAGCATTGGAGGTAGTCCGGTCAGCCGTTGTGGTTGTGAGTGATGCGGTAGAGCCTTCTGAAGTTGTCTTCATAGGAGTTGTAACGTGTAATGTACTTTCAATCGTGGTTGCGGTCGTACCTTCTCCTTCTATCCAAAGCAACATGTCAACCAATTACTAACTGCACATGATAGGACAATCGCATCAGCCTTGTTAAGCACGATCATATTACTCCCTGCAGTCAAATTATCTTGGTAGAATCAAGTAATTTCTGACATATTCTGTTTTCTAATAAACATGGCTACTTGTTAACAGTTTGGCAGTTCAGGAATGGAGTAGATAGAACTCACCTTCTTTCAAGGATGGTGTAGTCACGCTCACTTCATTGCTATAGTGATGATGGCCTTTAGTACGTACACTAACAGAGGCAGTAATATTTTGTCCTGGCTGTAGGCCTGTAAAGATATGGCTTGTAGGAGCTTGTGCTTTGGAGCTGTTCCGACTCCCGTTGTCGCAACGCCAATGAACAAAATAGCCACCGAAATAGCCAATGAGTTCAAACGGATCTTCCCACGTCAAAACCACGGTGGACGAGTTCACTGCTGTCAATCGCACGTTTCGAGGAGCACTACGATCTGCACAAGCAGGAAACAATGATTTGCTATAATTGTTGGGCGAGCAATGAAGCTTCATTAATCCCAGTGTGCTCTCCTGTGTCATTAGTGAATGCGGCTGAAGATGAAGTGGTCAAACATCAGGGTGGATGGATGAATAACTGGACTTAACGATAAAGGCTGAGAACCTGAATGATGTGCATGAGGCACCGATGGGTACGCCAACAAGTTAAGATTTTCAGGCAATATGAGCCCATGCAATATAAATGCATCTTACTAACGGACCATTCTCATTACATAGCATTGCGCATTGTACATATTGCTTATTTCGCAATTTTAAGCTTCAGTGAGGCCTCGAAACTACCGGCTTATCTTTCGACGCTCATGGGATTGTGTATCAAAATGCACAGAACAATATGATGAGTTGCCCTTAGTGTCATGCATCCAATGATCAGACAATGGACAGGATATGTGCGTAAAAAGGGAAGCATTTGCAAATAGAGAGTTGTTTCTTCGATGGCGTTATCTTCGCGAAGACCTTAAGTCCAAGTAGAGGCAATATCACATGCATCTCTGATTTGACAGGAAACTGATAAATGATGACATTTGGCGGAAACCGTTTGGATATGCTAATTAGGTGGACTGAGGACACCTTACACATCACATACACCCCGTGGATCCCCTCATATTACAAGTCTCAATTAATTTCGATGCATTGTCTGTAGCTATGTCTTGCCTAAAGTCATTTAAATCAATCAATAGCTCGTTTGGGATCCTCTAAAAACCTTGGTTCATTCTCACATGTGCCACACAAATGGGTTAGAAATGCCTGCTACACAATGGAATTTAACGTACACAGAAAATTGTGACATGAATTGTCTATTAAGGCAATGCGCTGGTGAGCCTGGTGAGAATGCCTTCTTCAGCGTTACAACATTCACCCTCAACCATGTGATGAGCCACAGTGTTGTGAATGAGTGATTTGCATGCATTTATGAGGAAGTTGACACGAGCACTAGAACCATAACAGTAAATAGGTTAGCAGCGTAAAGATCAGTAAGTGTAGACCCGTCGGCTGAAGTGATTTTAGGAATGGACGCCAAACCTTTGGTGTTGGCATTGAGGGTTGACAGCAGATTCACTCAACAGATGTTTCTTCGACTTTCGATCGACTTAGGATACGCTACTATAATGCTTGGAGGCCTACACGCCATAAGGCACTTGGTGGTACATAGTAGATGAGTTTTTGCACTCCTTGTAGCTGATGTTTAGTAGGGGCCGATGAGATTGCACCTGTGGCTGCAGAGCACTGAGCACCTTTCAATTCTTTGTTAGAATTTCGTCAAACGACTAAAAATTAACTAGTTTCCTCCTCAATTAACTGCAGTTGCTACTTGAAATTTACTGTGCAGACAAGCAAAGCAAGACATTTGATTAAAAATTTCTAGTCAATTGTGTACATCAGTGATGAGAGCAACGACTTTTGTTAAGCAATGTCATAGGCATGACTTGAAGGATGACTCAATCTAACGGTGCAATGCTTATCTATGAATTCACATCGATGAATGATAAAATAAAGTGTGCATTACTTAAGTCGGAATTAATCCATCATTCAGTGCAGGTGTATGGCTATTCAGCAGCAAAATGTTACTTTGTTCTTACTGCGCTATGAGAAGCCATAATCCTTAATGGGTGAAATTTCACATCTGCAGGACCAGTTTTATCACATGAAACCTCACACCCGGTATTTCATCCTCAAAAGAACATGCTTTGAGAGAGTAAAAGAAGCCGTACGGATGACCTGTAAGACTATCTGCGCGAAAGTAAGTAGCTAGTTCTTCCATAAAACTAACGTTTATTGTTACATTAATGGGGACACAGGGCAATAAATTCACAGGGATTTTTGGGAACGCGTTCGATTTTCTGTGTTTAACGCGTATGCTGGTGATCAAAACTGAAGTAAACTCACAGAAATCACTAAAAGAAGCAAATGGTAATTCTAACTCATGTAAGTAGGTGATGATGGTACAACTCAAGTCAGCAGGTGAATCCCTATCCAGCCCTAGAAAAAAAACGGAACGAAGAGGGTAAATGAATACAATGCATAAAGCAGGTTAATGTGAAGTTGTAGAGGTCGAGAGGTGAGCGTGCGTCTGCGCCAACGTGGATTCGTGCACCGTCGGCTGGCGCCATGGCGTATGCACATCAGCCATGTGATCCGTGGGCTAACCACCTCCATGGGTGTGCCTGACCTTCTCCGTGTATCTCTTTCATGTTGAGGTGTGCATAAACGGAAAATTGTTATTGTTCATGATACTGACTATTAAAGGTGTGTGAAGCGACTGTTACGGCTAAATTTAATGCTAATGCCCAACATTTTTGCTAGCTTAAAGCGCTTTATGGATGAGCTTATTTTAGATAGCCTTATTAAACCTTTGCTAAAATTCCCTTTCGTTTGGTCTACAACCTTCCTTACCTTTTTCTCCATGAAGCATGGTAGGTTGGTTGAAAAACGCAGAAATAAGGAGAACCAAATAATGCTTTCTCATCGAGGTAGGCGAACACACACCTGCCGTAATAGCTAGTTTTTTCTCCAGAAACAATAAGCAGCCCGCTTCCATCTTGGTCGTTGTGTCCACACCAATTGCTCTTTTTCTCACGCAATCGCCTAGTGGCACTGTTTGAGCTGAAAATATTACTTAAAGTAATGGTGTCAGAGGGCCACAGAGAGGTTTTGCCACCTAAACAATAAGTCCCGGACTCTATCAATCACTGGTCCTTAGGAAGTAAATAACGTCGTGCGGATTCAGGAATGCCTTAAAGTAGATTTTTGGGAATCGGGAATTGTAATCTAGATCATCTAAAGAAGGCTGCAGGAGAAACGGAGTGGGTGAAAGAACGCGATAGATAATGCAGGTTAGTGCGAGGGAGTAGAGGTCATCAAGTGGGGATGAGACTGAGCCAACGTGGACTCGTGCGTTATCGACTGACGCGTCGGCGCATGCACATCAACCCACCTCCTTGGGTATGCTTGACTGTCTCTGTGTAATTCTTTCATGCGGAGTCGTGCAAGGCCGGGGAATTGATTTTGTTTTTAAAATTGGTAGCTAAACGCATGACTTCTAGCAGCTAAAGTAACATCATATTCCACAAAGTTTGCTGTCTTGAATTATTTCAATGACAGCTCTATTTAAGGTGGCTTTATTAAGCCATTGTCGAGATTTTGTTCTGCTCACTTTTCTGCATTCATTGTTTTCTTCGCGAAGCACAGTGAGTTCGCAATGAGGCTATAGAGTAACCGTATTGGTTGAAAAATACACACATATGGAGTGATAAGCGAACCCTAATTTTCGAGGTAAGGGCTAAAATTTACCGGCTATTTTGCCTCCAGAAACAACAAGAAGACTATTTTATCGAATTTGTTATTTCCTCAAGAATTGCTATTTATACAAGGAATTGTCTGGCGTTATCATTTGGATAAACATCATTGCTTGGAGTGATAGCATCAGGGAAGCACTAGACCGGGTGGCACCTCTCGCTACCACACTTCATCCCAGTGCTGTTCAATAGGTGTTATGTAGAGCCCCGGCTTCGTCGGCATCACATGGTTGACTTCGGCTTATAGACCAGTCAAGCTCAAGTTGCATTTGCGAAGCCAATCCAACACTCTGTGCCATTGAGGTTTCAGATGGGAGGGAGACAGCGGCAAGCATAATGGAGGACTACACAGATGGAGGGACGTACATCTATGCATGCAAGCGATTTAATGCAAGCTTTCGACCCTTCCAAGCGATAGCCAGCCATCAAAACCACTTGCCGATCCTGCAGTAAAACGGCATTTATTAAATGATTTCATTTCCAAAAGTGTTCACTCCATTCCATCAATAACCAGCTATTCATCATTGGAAATTCAACGTGGAATCTCAAAGCTTCTTTGGCTAGTGTATGATGGACTGCAGACCCATTTGGTGAGGTCCGGCCTCCGGTCATGGCTAGAACCTATCCACTCAACTTCACTTGAAAATATTACAACCAACATCTTTTCTTTGAGGCAAATAAGCCTAGCCTACTACTTGAAATAAAGTTATCCTCTTGATGATAGCAGCACCTAACGATTTCCTTGCTTTACCTTTTTAATTTGATTCCCTTTTTAAGCGTTTGTTATAATGAGTGGAGGCACTATTGTCCAGCCTCAAAATGGAAGCATTGTCGGAGCACTTTGATGGCTGTTGAGTGTTTGTTGCGCGACACTGAGGTAGCTGATGAACGGAAGTAAGACTGAATGAACAAGTAGCTCAACAATACCTTGCGTTCCTTGTTAAACAAGGGAATGCACTATACATCGGTGAATGCGCAAGCGTAGCGTATGGATTCCAAATGACAATTTCGAAACCCGATTTCAATGCATCTGCTCATTTAGATGCATAATAAAATAAGCGCTCCACGTGTAAGAACAGACTGTAACTATGGTTTTTGGTTCACTCACTTTCCAAAATAAAGCTGCATGCTACTAGACTCCCATCAGTAGTTGGTGTGAATACTGATGTGAGTCACTGGCAGTGGTGAAGACTTCTGATGCTATCCTCATCGTTCCTCCGGAAGCATGCACAAACTGACAAGGCATGTTTGTTCACTGAAAGATTGGCAAAGCTTGCTAGACGAGCTCCATCCTATGGAAGCAGGCAGAGATTTCAATGGGAAACAATAGTGGCAACTAATATTTTGCTTGGAGGGGTGGAATTAAGTGCACATCCGACGTCGTCTGCATTCGTTGAGCCACGAGTTGGCGTAAGGCAAGTGATGGGTGGACTGCGTGTGCGATGTTTTGGATGCGGTGGGTTGTACATAAAGGCCAAAGCCAAAAGTGGTCCTTCGGTTGGATGCTCATCTATCCCAAACATTCGTCTCCGCCTACGGATACTGAGCATGAGCTGCTTAGCCAGGAAAATCAAGTCAATGCTTGGCCATTTCTGCATATATGACGGTAGTCACTTTGATAGCGTTGTTCATTCGAGCACGGGTCTTGTGAATAGGTAAAACTTTGGAAGTATTTTACTATACACCCTCTATAATAATTAATTTAAATTCATCACCCTCTTTATCCGAGCAGTATAATTCTAGGGGGCAGACTGGTTGATGGCTAGTGGCCTGACATACGTCCAAAAATGGAATCAACAACGATTTTTATTATTGCCTGCTGGATCACACGAATGCGGTACAGCTTCTACCGGTCTGATAGGATTGCGTTTGACTAGCAGAGACGTAAATTCGGAAGAGGCATTACTTGCACACGCTGTTTATTTTTGTCATGTCGGTTGCGTAGGCGCTTACTAGGTTAGAAGCGATGTCTTGAAGCAATTCAAGACAGCAAACGTTGTGGACTATGGTGTTAATTTAGCTGTTAGAATTCATGCACTTAGCTACCAATTTCAACAACAAAATCGACTCTTTGGTGCTGAACCTCTCCACACGAAAGAATCACACAGAGGCAGTCAAGCATACCCACGCAGGTGGTCTGCCCACAGATCACATGTTTGATGTGCAATGCGCCAACGTGTCAACCAATGGCGCACGAGTCCACGTTGGCTCAGTCCCATCACCCACCTGATGACCTCTACGCCCTCACACTAACCTGCATTATCTATCGCATTCTTTCACCCTCTTCGTTTCGCCTGCAGCTTTCTCTAGATGATCTAGACTACAGTTCCTTATTCCCAAAAATCTACTTCAAGACATTACTGAATCCACGCGAGGTTGTTTATTTTCTAAGGACTAGCGATCAATAGCGCCCGAGACTTACTGTTCAAGTGGCACGACTTCTCTGTGGTCCTCTAATGGCATTACTTTAAGTAATGATTTCAACCCACTCAATGACATCAGGTAATTGCTTATTGGTTCTGAAGACAAAACTTACTACTACAGCAGGTGTGTGCTCGCCTACCTCGATGAGAAGGCATTGTTTGGTTCTCCTCGTGTCTACGTTTTTCAACCAACCTACCACGCTTCATGGAGAAAAAGATAAGGAAGGTTGTAGACTAAGCGAAAGGGAATTTTAGCAAAGGCTTAATAAAGCCATCCTTTAAGCTTTTTAGGCAAGCAAAAATGTTGGGCATTCGAGTTAAAGTTACTTGTTAAAGTCATTATAACACGCATTTAGCTACAAGTTTTAAGAGTATGATTAATTTTTTGGTGATGCACGCCTCCGCATGAAAGAGTTACGCAGAGCCGTACAAGCGTGCCCAGGAAGATGGTCCGCTCACGGATCACACGGCTGTTGTGCATGAGCCAACGCATCAGGCGGCGGCGCAAGAATCGACGCTGGCGCAGACACGCCCACCTGATGGCCTCTGCGCCATTATTTCTCGTCCCCACCCGACCCCTTAGCTCCTCTTCCAATTCAAATTGGATGCAGAGTCAAATGCTCACTTGAGCTCAGCAACCACCGCCGATTAACATCCGATGAAATCGCTGAAGGCTCAGTTTTAAGGTCGTGGTGCCCTGGGCCCTCATTAACGGCGTAACAAACTGAGATCGTATGGAAGGGATGAAAAGATGAGAGGCCATTGACATAGTTTGAAGGCCATATCTTGATGCGAAATACGGCTTCTAGAGAGCAAATCGGTTGCGCTGTTAAACCCGCAACCGAAAGAATCGTCGGACGACCACGCAAACTCCTTCATTCTTCCAAGAAGCAGTTTTTGTGGGAATGAAATACTTGGGCATGAGGCCCTTGTGCGACTCAAGTGATTCCATAGGTGTGGAACTTCACTCAGTAAAGAATGTGGCGCCTCATAGCATAGTAACGAAATGTTAACAGTTTGCAGCTCTTTAGCAGTATACCATCACCAAATGCTGGGTTTCGCTCAACCGCAGACAATAAGTTTGCTTGCCCGAATGGCATCGAGAACGGTCTCATCTAAGATGCCTTTTGTAAGTCATTGCCGAGATATTGTTTGCTTACTTTCGGGCATTTTTCGTTTTCTTCGTAAAGCACAGTAAGTTTGCAATGAGGTTTTGAGGTAACCGCACTAATAGGAAAGCGCGAACATGAAGAGTTTTCAAACAACCACTTATCGTGGAGATAGGAGCAAAAAGTCGCCTGCCGTTTCAGTATGTTTTCTCTCATATGCATCAAGGAAACCGTTTCCACCTTGGTTATTCCTTTCACAAGAATTGCTATTTGTTTAGGAAATCGCCTGACGTAATCAAGTGGACGCGAATTACTACTTGGAGTAACAGGCACTAGACTGGCTGGCATTTCTTGCCACCACACTTCATCCTGATGCTGTTTAATGAGTGCCAAGTAAAGTCTCGGCATCGTCGGTGGCACAGGACCGACTTCGGCCTACAGGTCGGTCAGGCTGAACTTGCATCCTGCAAGTTAAACCACATGGATGGAGGCGCGCACATCTATATGTGCATATAATTGAATGCAAATTTTCGTCCCTTCTAGGTGAGAGTAAGTCAATGGGTAGAGGGATATCAAAGACTTTACAAAATGAGTGACCGGCAACATCGGAATTATCTGCTGTCGAAACGCCATTAAATAAACGACTTCGTTTTCGAAAGTGTTGGTTTCATTCCATCAGTAACTAACCGTTCATCATTCATACTTCAACGTGAGACCGCAAAGCTGCTTTGGTTAGTGTAAAATGGACAACGGACCCAAGTCAACATGCGTGGGTCCACCTGGCTGTTGAATGGGGAACATTGGGGTGGAGTCCGATGAGCTTAGACCCAAGCACAGTCCATCCGTGAATGCATCCCAGCCACTCGGTCATCCCTTACGCGGTGCGCACAACGTGGAATCCACCACCTAGGCCCCAAGACTCTGTTGTTGGTTATTTTATCCGTTAGTTACTTGACAATGCGTATCACAGCGAGACTTTTGCCTTTCGAAAATCGAAGCCGTGTGTTTACGGGCTTAAATCCAGGACAAAACGTTTCTGTCATTGTTAGTGAACTCATTCAAATTAATGGCTCACATGGGTCCAAAGGCATTATTAAAGAGAGCGAAAAGCGAGCATTGTTATGCCATAGTTGAATGGATGTGAGTCCTTTCTACTCGTTTTAGCGCACACTGAAGTGTTGCCTAGAAGTGACCAGGGTAACTTGAACCCAGCCTGCGACGGTATTTGCATGAAGTCACGAAAATAAATCTTCAGGTTAATTATCACTATCCCAGCCATGAAGTCCACTGCAGATGGTGCGATTGGCGTACTTGTTAAGGCTGTTCCAATTGCTCATTATGCACATTTTGCAATTAGTTGACATGCATATTTTGAACGACACCATGGAGGCAATTCGTTGCTTCGCGTAGAGGGAGAAGGAGTGCCTGTTACTGCCAAAAGACTCACAACTACACAGGTAATTGCAGTGACGAAGGAGCCCGCTTTGAGTCCTGAATCGACCACCACTGGCGGTGGGTCCTCCTCCACCACTTTGGTCACTTCGGCTCTGTTCTCCTCCATGGCTCCAGTGCTGTTGTCAACCTTCTTGTAGGTCTGTGCACACTAGTATCTCTTTTACTTACACCGATTATTACAAGATAGCTCATACGCAAGTTGGCTGAACACCCTGTTTTTTATTGCAGGCTTCATTAATGCAGGAAACGATCTAGTCGGCACTGCTCTGTCCTAACGTGGCAATTGAATGACTGACTACATTCGATTATTCTGTATTGACGAGTGAAGTTCCCGGCATGGTCCTTTACTTTCATTGGTATTTAAATGAGTTCGCTCTTATGATGGACGCGCTAGAAATGGTCTCGCGCTAGATCCCTTGCTCTCTATTGGCTGGTTATTGCGGTAGCTGCACTTTGGGTACAATAAATGTGTCAAAGTCTAATGCCAACCGATCACTGGTAGGTGCTCATGACCAATTCTTCCTTGTGACTGCAACGCATTTGGAAACGCACTCCCACTAGGGCCTGAACGCAACACGTACTCAGGACCGCTCTCCGCTGGCGAACAGCTAGGCAGACTCATGTATGATAACTGACTGAGTAATCCATTCCAGAGGATAGAACTAGAGTCACTCACCCACATAGATTACCCAGATTATAACATTGGCTTCAATGCTAGCCTGATAATTGATGGCAATCCAGTACCCTTTCCTTAGAAATTATGGGAGAACCACTTCTTGCTACTTTGTAAGAGCATATCTCTGGCACTACTGATATACTAATAAATGAGCTCAACCCTTTTATGCCAAGCTCAGTGCAAAGTAATTCGTCGCCTGAGAAATAAAAGTTGTTGGAGGCGTTTGATAAGGGGTTTGATTGGCGCACTGCGAACCAGCCATTTTTAGGAGGTTAGCTATTTTGTCTGGTGTAAAGTGGGCATAAATGTTAGGCACAAGCATCCAACAAACCCCAAAAGATTACGTAAAATTAGATAATACACCAGACGCACGAAAGAATATGACGCATAATGAGATTTTTTGCAAAGCATTGGAAATATCGGGTGAACGTGTGATCAAGTCACGTGTCGCATGTTAAAATAGCGCAAAGTTGTCGCGCAGAAGTTGACACTTAATCACAATTGATTCCTTTTTCTTAGCACCGTGAATTTAGGCCACATTGCGTCCATTCGCGACTCTATGATGCATCGAAGTATCTGATGACGATGATGACATTTTGGATAAGTTAACTACTTATCTTTGAGTCACGGTATTCTACCTCAAAACTCAGCCAAGATTTTAACTTTAGCCACCTTGTACCTTGTCCTTTACATGTTTTCCTTTTAAAGCCAACCAAATTAAATTGTTTTTCTTTTGCACACACATAACCACCTATCTGCCTAAGAGCAGTGAAAATCGTTGGTATTGAGGCCGTCAACATGATATTTACCAAAATATTGAGACTGGTACCTAGACAACTTGTTTTACCTCCAACCACTCAACTTTTGCCAAAAAACATGACAAAATAATTGAGAGGGATCTGTCTTCAGCAAGCACTTTTTATTGCGTGAGCCCATCTGCTATAAGTGCCTACAAATTTAGCAACACTTGTGCTCCACTCTCAATCCTCTCCATGTTTATCTGAGCACGTAGATTCCGCGCAACTTAGCAGACTTGTAAATTGCTCTGACCATCTTACGCAATTATTTGGTGATATCTTCGAAAAAAACAATATCTAGCGAGAAGACAACTACGGTTTCGCCACATTTACCTCCAAGTCACTTATTCTTTCCATGGTTGTGTCTCACTACTGTGCCCTTTCTTTTGTGAACTCACTTTGTCTTGAAATCTTGGTCGTGATTTCGTGTAAATTAGCGTAGGCTTCTGATGAATAAAGGAGGTTTTGCTTGTGTTGACTCTACTTGAGTCCTATTTGCCTTAGTTTTATGCGTACCGGTGTGCACGACCTGTACCCTGTCATCGTAAACCTGCTTGACCATCAATGACAAGGCACCGGTGGCCATTCAAATCGTAATGTTATGCAGACATCTACAAAAGTAGTTCAAAGCAGTCAAGTTCCACTCTTTACTGGGAGAGAATAGCAGCGACAGTCATGAAGGAAACATACCAAGTCCTGAAGAGGTAGACATATTCAGCACAATGAGTATGAGAATGGCGCAAATGAGGAGGACATTAATAATGATGATGTAGGGAATGGGACTGTAGCTTCGACGCCACGTCACAGTCAGCATAGTACCAACTAGAATGAAGACCAGCGATACGATGGCGGCCTCGCCCACATCCTTGATCACAACACTTAAAACCGTTGAACCTCCTGCCAAAGGGAAGAAGAGGAAGCACCGATGCAAGTGACTCTGTATGACTATCCCTCGTTTTTCTGTCTTATTAGCATATTTCAATGGGAGACAATAAAACAAAACCGAGTAAAGCAAACATAACAAGAGAATTGCATTTGCGTTCGTAGTAACAGCTCTTCAATGAGTTCTTTGACAATAAAGACTGCCTTGCGATTAACTCAATCCAAACTATTCTCCTAAGGATGCCTATAAGAAGATGCAGCATCTTTGATCTAATCACAATCACTCACTCTGTTTAACCAGCGAACTGGGCTCTTGCGTTCTACTTCTGAGGTTATCCTGAATTCTAAGGCACACAGACCCACATGCTCCATCCATGTATGAAATCTCGCGACAAATTCGCTTTATTTCACAATATAGTAGTGTCGCAATCTTTATTGGAGTGCCAAGGAATCAACATCGGGGCTCGTTCGGCAGTTGGAACGGTGAATATGAGAATTCGTCATCTCTGCACACGCTTGCGCACCTGAGGTTGATCTAGTACCCTGTAATTTTATGCTATCCTACCAAAACGTGTTATTTCTAGACTGGTTTCCATCAACCCTATGTTTTGATTCTGCCTTTTCGGCAAGCGTGTAACCAACTTGGGCGATCTTCCGAGACATAATCCGCATCGCAGAAATGTCTATTCCTTGGCTTGCCATTTGACGAAACTTGACGCCATCACAACTGCTCGACGCGGAGTTTCATATTCTTCATCGCATTCACGAAGCTGTAAATGCCAGAAATTAGAGGTTGAACAGGCTGACATTGAGTTCCCACGACAATCCCACTTACTACAGCGCACATCACTGTCAAAACGTAAGTGAGAAGACAGGGATTACTCACCAGTGATGCTAACGGTGAGGTTGTAGAGACTAATGAAGAGACTAATGGTGATGGTAAGAATGTTGGCAACTAAGCCGAAGCGATGGTCTACAAATTGGGCAATGGTTCGGGCTCCGGGCGCTTTGGTGTAGAATTCCAAAAGCAGCAGTACGAGGATAGTATGGACTAGTGCCGAATTCGCGTGCACGAATTCGCTACCGGTAACGCCGTGCTAAATACACAAGTGTGAAACTACACTTTTGTACTACCCACGGTATTATTGCATCGTTCATCATTGTTGCATGCATACGTTACCTGCACATGGCCAGTACATGCTAACAGACTACGCTACACCATGGGTCGCATTGTGGTGGTTAAACCTCGTCTTCGAGTGTCAAAGTAGATGCCGAATGTTACCTATGTAAAGCAACTGATGTGTCGCTACCATAACCCCGAAATCGACTGAATCACTGATACAGCAGCATTTAGTTTGGCTGTGATGCTCTGAGCGACAATATGGAAGGGCGAATCGACCTGATCAGTTCTTACAAGCATCACTCTTTCCTTTCGGTTTCAATAACAACAGAGCCACTTGTTGATTATTGTTCGTCTCTGTGGCCCTCCGGTTCTAGATGTTAACCACGCTATAACGAAAATGCTAGGTGCTAGGCTTTCAAGGAATGGTAAAATATCATGATGATTTTTGCATGAAGGAGAGTGGATTCCTCCGTCAGCAATGGACGAAAGCAGCTACGGCAACAAAAGGTGCTGCAGAGTTGCGCATCTTTTTGGGCAGGAGTTTTGAGCCGCGTAAGCGTTTAGCGAGTCTTGTAGACTCAGCGCTAAAATTGAGTCAATTTCAACGTCCGTCGCCGTAGCGGTAATTGATAAAGACCAACTCTTTGACCAAATGCAAAAGTGCCATAGCGCTGAGTTATTGACGATTGAATTACTTTAGACTCAATAAACATGTAGTGCACAAATGACTCTTGCAACAAAGTCTTAGCAAAACCAAAAATTGTGCCATCGCTCGGCTAGCCGCAAAAGGTCAAAATTCTGGCACGTCCTTCTGATTAAAATAGCAAGAATGAAGAGAAATAAGGGCGTGCACTTTCATGGCAATACGGCTTTTTATTATCACACCTTGAGCAGCACGCACCACAAAATGTAGCGGCAAGACACCTATTTTTGCAAACCACTTCACGCTGATAATCGTCCTTGTCTGGGTTGGAACGCCAAGAATTTGTCAAACCGGATATGCCATCCTCCAGCAGTGCATTCCCTTAGCGTCATTTGAATGCTCGATGATTGTAGCCTATCGTAAAAATGTGATTTGAAGCAAGCAATTATTTAAAATGCAGTTTTGTGCAGATAAGGGATCACTGTAATGTGTTGGCGGCCTACCAATTCAGCGTTTCTCACCGCCTCTAGAATTGACGTCGGCCAGGTTATTTGTACCATGAAAGAGGTGATGACAATACCGAGATTGTGCGATCAACCGGAAGCGCACAACAAGCCTCATTGGATCCTTGTCTAAGGATAAAACGAAATAGCATGATTATTTTACGTAAAGATTACGTTGCGTAGTAATGCGTAAGGGATAGAGTCATTAATAAGCCTTCTTGCTTATGAAACAATCAAGCCCATATTTGGAGTTGAAGAGCTCATTTGTGCACTCCACAGCATAAACTTGCACGTTGAAATACCAAACCTGAATCTTTAATCTGCATTTTCCTATAATCCAGAGGCTAACTATGTTTTATTCTCTGGTTTGTTTCCATGAAAACGTATCAAACAAATAATGCATGCCATGCTCACCTTACTTCTGCTAATTTGTAATCTAGATTTATATGGGCAGTAAATACCAGTTACGAGGCTGCAAGTACACTGCGCTGTCTACGCCATAAATCTCATCTTTTGATTGAATTACACGCAAACACTGCACGACAGGAATTGGTACCTTGTTCAAGCAAATATTTATGGAGCCTGCCATGGTTGGATCTAGTGATCTCCGATACTATGGTAAAAAATGTTTACCATAGTTTCTTTTAGTGGCTAAAATACTAACGCACTGAAGGCTAGCTAGTAAAATGGCCAAGGCTATTCCTAAGAGGAGTGTCTGTGACAAAACCGATGGGACGAAATAATTGCTCTAAAGTAATCATCGGGTGTACAAAGATGGAATAAACCGTCGGTTAGAAAGGTGTCAATTAAGAGTAAACTGATAATTTGTCAATTTACAATTAACGACTTAGAAATTGTGTGTTACATGTATGCGCTTTCTTGTGCAGAAGAACAGCGCAGACAAGTTCAGCCATATCTCGCGCACTTAATGCATTGCCCATTCTTCTGCAAAACATCTTTTGCAGGCTTCGACACGCCTGGTTAGTCAGCGAAGGCACCCGCAGACTCACATTCACTATAGCACCTGATTTTGGTCGTACATGTACCAATTCCTTGCACTCATTATCGTCCATGCTCTATGCACCAGCCTAAATGAACACACAGCTCTGGAAAGGGGCGCTATTTTTGTGACCATCAAAGCGTCTCTTTGTCTTACTAATAGAGTCTGGGCTCTACCGAATTGAAATTGAGCAACGCAACTTAAGCGAGTTGATAGATGGGGTGACAGTACATTTGCTCGGTAAACATGGCACCAGACTCCTTAGGTTTTGTTGTGCGCCCCTCATAACAACTTCTTTTCTACTAAAGACCTTGGAGGGGCATGCAGTAGGCTGTAAGCAGTAATCATCCAGAGAACAAATCCAGGCACTATTCGGCGGTAGAGTGGCACATCAATTTTGAAAAAAAAAGGCCGGAATTTCGTTTGGAGTGGTATGCATGGAAAATGGGTGGAAACGTAGAAACTAGCAGTCAGTTATTACTGTTGCTATACTATACAGATGCAGTTTGGCGGTGGCAATCGACGCTTACGTATCTTTGCATGCAGGCAAAAAGTCTAGTTTAAACAAGTCGACACATCATAAATGCATGAGTGTGTATTGCCGTAAATTTAATTAGCTAAATCGAGAGCTTTTGATTTCATGAGTGTGGCTTAATTCTTATCGTAGGGGTCGGATTTTTGGATGCATGATGCCGTGAGGATGCCATTCATGTTGGTGACTTCATGCCTATATACGAACACATGTGTGAACAATTTTATTGTTAAAATACTTGCATGTGTGTGTGTGTGTGCGTGTGTGTGTGTGAATTTGCATTCCATTTTCGAATTGAATACGTAAGCATGACTGTATGCGGATACCATTGCAGTACCTTCCGAAAGAGTATTTGAGCACGCTCCTCTCCATCGATAAACTGACACGCATCTTCTGCGACTTCACCATGCGTAATCTGAACAAACACAAGCCGTGGTAGTAAAGATTCTGCTACGAACGAGACGTCAATTTGCAGCCTGCACCATCATCCTTCAACTAGGTGTCAACCCACTGATTTGATTGGTAAGATTATCTCAAGTCTTCACAATTACTAAGCGTATTTGACTACATCCATTCTGCTTCGACAGGTGCGGAGATATTTTGCGGTTCGGAGTCTCTAGATCCAAGTGATGAGCGAGATTCATGCCCTTCGAGTTTGCAAAGGACGCGTTATTCACTAAGACACCCGACGATGACGAGCGCTTTGTTGGTCGCTGCTCACTGATGAATTGTTGACAAAACTCCTGAAGTTCTGCAAAATGAGATACGGTGCGATAACTCCCACTTTCATGACATTGTAGTCAGAAAGCACCAACCGCCAGTGCGAGCTAAAATTGCGGACGCAAGAAGAGAGAAACTAGTCAAATTTGAAGCGTAAATAATCATGCATGCACCCATTTATATTGGATTATGTGTTGTCTTTGTACTATCTAGTTTGATAAGGCACAACGCCGTGTTATCATGTGTAGGCGTTTGTACCTGCAGCAGATACTGCCGATTGGGTACAACTTACACTTGGGTGAGTTAGGGCTAATTGCACTTTCGTTAGGGCAGCTTTTTACCTTCCTATTCCCTGCGCGATTCACATGTTTGTGCAAATCTTGAACAAACGTTTATGCCGCTTCTCCCAGTGGCACTATTGGCCGTTTGGGTGTCCTCATTAGGCACTGGCAAACATCAAATTTTGTCAGGTCTGATGCTTGTGCTCAATGACATCAAATCTTGTTGCTGACTGAATTTATTTATTTTTGCAGTTGACCGTGTCACATTTTTTACTTTTTGCTTGAGCATACATGTGTATTGTATTTTTAATAATCATGGGCTGGATAGGTTCTCAGGCCATTCATTTTGATGCATCCTAGAGCCGTCGTTAACCTATAAAAGGTACTACCTGTTGATGCATGCGATGCATCGATCTGCGTCATAACTTGCAAAAATATCTGCGGTAAATTATAGTTCCCACATCCAAGTAAGCGTTCTTGATTTAAGTCCTACCAGTAGTTTATGCACCGTGCACCGCTGCATTGAATAAGTGTGTTCTATCAAATGCACTTGTGACAGGAATGTTTGCCACCGCTTTACTCCCTTCCATTGCCCTGTGAATCTGAAGAAAGCTTGCATTTTCCTATAAGAATATGTGTGTTATTTCTGACTCAGTTCAATTTCACGAAGTCTTCAACCGACTTGATTGGTTTTCTCGGCTAACTTTACTGTGCTTTTTAAGGTGTGAAAAGAGAAGACGCAACGGCTACTGCTATGTGTAAACCTGACTTGCACGAGTGCTTTCGTCAAAGCCATCAAACTTTGTGCATTCGTTGTTAGCATAAGAGGCTTCTTGATAGGATTGGCCCTAAAATGCTCACAAATGAGGTGTTCAGTGAAGATGCAGTGTTATGGTGGCTACCTTGGATGTAACACTGATTGTCTCGACGTCTACCTCCGCAGCCGTAATGATGCTGCAGACTCTGCATGGTCTCTGCTTTTTCTTTGGTCGAATTGTTAATTCGTCTCGACTGCAGTGCTTCCCGCTATGAGACTAGTAGTTGCAGAGATATAGGCATCGTGTGGGTTTGAACTCGTCCACTGGCCAGCATTACGTAGGTACTTGCATAACATGCATGTATGAACAGGCGAAGGTAAGGAGATTTGTTCCCTCCTTATTCCAGTGAATCCAACTGCCTGGTCATCGGCTTAGCCCTTAACTGATTTATCTAACGATCCCTTTTTCTATCTACTGAACTAATTACCTCCACACCTCTTTACATCACTGCGTCCCTTCAACGGTGGCACAGGTTGTTGCATTGAATCATTTGCACCGTTATGCCAAATGTGAGCAAGCTTGTCGAGCTTGCTGTACCTCCGACAGAACCGCCAGATTCTCGGAGATGCTAAAACTGGCATCTTCTCCACTCATCGTTACTAACAACGTTTAAGTAGGAGGATGTTTAGGACCCATTTAGGCTCTAAACTAAACAATCAAAGGGTACAGGCCTCATTGTGGATGTCCGCACCACCAAATTAACGAGTAAACAAAGGAATCGTGGCTGATGGACATGAGAATGTCGGCCGGAAAACAGAGCCTGCCTGAGTATGGGTCCATTTGTTGGGGTGATCAGCTAGGGATAAATGTGGTGCTTGACTGACCTCAGTCTTTGACTGGTTAGCAGTACGTCTAAGGTATCTATCCGCTTGACATGAATCAATCAGGCAGAAAAGGATTGCGCCAAGACTTCTTCCGAATCGAATATGATTGTTTTTAAGCCTGCAAACATCCCAAGGACAAACTTCTCGTCGCATTTGTTGCATAGCACCTGGGGGTATGACGTACAGTATCGGACTGTAGCATCTGGATGCAGATCGCGTAAATGGATTGTTAATTATCACTGTGAATTGCACATTGACAGGTGCATCATCTTGGGGCAGCTTCGATGATTTCAATGGTGGTGAGAAATTGCATTGTCGCTGACGCGCTCGAAACTGTAAACTGGCGTTAGGTTAAGAATGTCGGATCATTTTAATGTGGATGCTGAAACACCTGGCTTGCATCCACCTCTGCTGCGAGGTTAGGGGTCATGAACGCGTGAATGCTTGTTACACCCTACTTGTCGTTTTCATCAACAGGCTTGAAGGACCGCTAACTTGATATTCCATTTATTTCACTTTAGACTGGTTTGAAGAGCAGATGAAGTCATGGTTACGCCTGAATATGTAGATCACGTTGAATAACTTTCTCGCCATTTCGAGCCCTGGTACTGGTCGACGAGTTAATAACAAAGATTAATTAGCAGGCTTGACATCACGAAACTCTTCAAAATAGCGTGCTTGTAGTGCCATTCCTGCATCTCGATGGATCGTATTCGCTCCTCAGCGGGGGTACGTCGATGTTCTCCCAAGTAATCACTTTCATCTTTTTTGGCACAAGCACTAAATAATCGTACAAATGCATGCTAAACAGACCTGATGAGTGTGAGATTAGAAATGAATCGACGAGGATGCTTATTGTGTCACTAAGAAATAGTTATGGTTTGCATGGTGATAAGTTCGACACTAAAAGTGTAGGTGGGAAGAATGAAGTAGCTCCTTTAAATCTACTCTAAAACGTTTTAAGGGGCAGGAGTTGCTTTCATCAGACTAGGTCAGAAATGCTCTAATTTGAAATCCAACCCCTTGACACGATAAATAATTCATTTTGGATCAAGATGCACAATATGTGATAAAGTGGTTTTCACGTCCATGATTTATTGCGTCCAAGAGAACCGAAACTTCTAAGGATATAACCAAGCGGAAAGAGTCCTCATAGGGATGAAATGTAGCAAATTGGGAGCGTTGCCTACGAGGCCTTTTAACACTGAGTATTTCGTACAACTGCATCTTCCAGAAGAAGGCGGCAAGAATTGCGGCAATATTCAGACTAAAATTCTGCGTTAAGCCGTGACGATAACGCTCCTCCCTTGAACAGCCAAATGTGCTTGCTCTATTGACCCTCGGCCAAGTGTCCTTCTCAACCAACATAGTCGAAGTACTCATTCGATAAAACGCGAAATGCCTTCCCTCACTCAACACGTGCCAGCCCAATCATTTGTCCCTCATCCGCTCATGCTGCAGCCAGTTTTGGTATTCAATTTGCATGCCGATTACCTTCTTCCTTTCGTCTAAAATTGCTGCAGATGTGTGCTCATAGGGGATTTGTCCGCAGTCTTATATGGGCAAGCGATTTACCCACCGCAGAAATTCAGTGCTTACTCTATCCGTAATGTGTTTAGCTGATTGCTCGATTCTAGCCAACATCTAACCTAGATTAGCTCGACTATATTTGATGGCGTACTTGCCATTATCAATTCTAGTGTTTGCGTAGGGAAACACGGATTGTGAAAAGCGTGAGCATCCTTGCGCAGTTAGACGCAAAATACTTGATCTGCCATGTTATGACATTCTCATTCTAAGTTGCCTCTGCGCGATTTGGTCATGGATTGAAAGTCCGTTGAATAGTGACACAAAGTTGTTTCTTCGCACAAATAACAGGTCAGATTTAATGGCTGCTATTTTGCCAGTATTAAGTGTTGCCTGTCGTTGGCTACAATTAAAATTCGCTGGCACTGTGTCGACTGCATTGATCGCCTTCTCGCACAAGTAAGCCTCTGCTGTCCTCTTCATCTCCAGCAGCACCATAAACGAGAACTCCCCCACAGTGAATTGTCTTGGCTTACCACAGCACGTTGCTTGAACCCCCGATTTCCTCTTTTGAAATGATCACGAATGTCCAGCGCTTCCTGTCACCTTGCACGACCTCATCGTTGAAGCAACGTCGGGTTGGACGCTTTACATCATCTACTGCATTGGCTGGGTTCATGGCAGCCTGGATCTTTGAGGCCTCGCCGATGAGATGTTCTTTATCCATAAATGCCACGCAGGTCGGTGTTTTGCGGCAACCCTGAGCATTGGCAATGGTTTCAAACTTGCCGCTTCGAAGAACGCCAACGCTGTAGAAGGTAGTTCCGAAGTTAATACCAATGGCTAAACCTACTGGCGTGCTTTTGCGGAACACGTGAGTGTCCGTGTGTATGATCTGATAGGTATGACCCTCACCGTCACGCAACACTTTATATCAAGTGCTGTTGATGACTCTGTATGTCTTCATGATGTGCATTGGCTACTGAGACGCTCGTAGCCAACCAGATATTGCCATTAAATGCTGCCTTTAATCGGTGGCATCTACACGTACGAAAGTGAGGACGCGCAATGTCGGCTCTGGTGAGAATACGTCTGTAAGTGAGCAGCTCAGTATTGATGTTGTGGTGTTGGAGGTGAAGCAGTGCCGAAGCACACACTTATTGACTCATCTTTGGTGGTCTTTTAATGTCCATGGGGTTCCATGCAAACGTTTAGGATGTTCACTTTAAATGCTATAGTCCTCCATGCGGCCCCGACTCCCTCCAGCAAGAAGCAGTTAAGCAGGGAAACAGAACGGACAAGGCTTGTGCAGTGCCCATCCTGTGATTGTATGGCGTTAGAAGCAGTTTCACAAAAAACTACAAGCTCTCCGTGCCACCATTGGTCCTCTGCTTTACTTCATTTTACATGATTAGTACTCCCCACTACCTTCCCAATTTGCTCCTCCGTTTGATTCGCGTAACTTTCAAATTAAGTGCCTTTCCTCCAAAATGACGCTTTTTTGCAACTCCAAATGAAAAACACCCCTTTTCAATAGTAAACATCGAAGAGCTGACTTTGAGTGGTTTCTTCTTCAATGATGATCTTATTTTGTAAGACTGGTTCATGTTTTGAGCAGTCTCTAATGACGATACATTAACGCACTCATTCGACGCCTCCTCACACGTTGATAAAAGCCATCGTAATGAGAATATTCTTTGCAATGGGTAAGCGTAGGGGTGTAGGTGCCTTCAATGCAAGTCTAAGAGCAATGGGATTTTAGTTTTGTACTATTGTCGATTTGTGTTCTATATGAGTAAATACATACACATCCAATTATGCATACAGCGTCATTACACGATTGCATGCAAAGTGGACGACCATCAGCAGGGCAAGAGGGCTAGCTTTAGCCCATCTGCTATTGTCCTCCACAAAATCTTCGGTTAGGTTAAATTATATGAACGGATGAATTTAATATGTATTCCTGACTAAATAAAAAGACTACAGCTCATTGCTTGCTCACGCTGACAGCTATACAGCCGTTTGCCCTCGTCTGACAAACTCACTCTACCAATGCCAACTGTGCTTTTCATTCTCCCCTTTTCATCACAGCGCACCATCAAGCTCGGTCGGTGAAATCAAAGCCAAACACTGACGCATCAAAGGTAACACCCTTACTTGGGCCTTACATCTCTTCTAATTCACAATAAATACCTGCTTAGGGGTGCCACTAATCCAAATGCGAGCTTATTTAATGAGTAGATGGGCACATAGTTTGGTAAATGCGTAGACAGAAGAACAGCTTCAAGAAGACATTGCCACACAAAGTTGTCAATTTGTGATTGGTGATAGCAGACTTGCAGCACCACCGTTTAACCACACGAATTACCAGGTGGTATAGCAAAGTCATGCATCTTTACTAGTGATAGTAGTGGCACTGCCGCCTCGAGTTGCCAAAGCAGCGTTTGTGTTTGTCTTACAAACGTTTAGGCTTAGACATGATGACGGAGTATGAAGTCCCAATATCCCGTAAATTGCGTGCGCGCACTCTCTCCCTTCCGTCTCTGTCCCTATACATTCCCTCCTAACACCAGTGCAACCTTACGATGTCTCCTTCTTTGCCCTACAGGCCCGAAACTCTGTCCTGAAATCAGGAATAACAGCGGAGGGGATCTCTAGTGATGTCTGCTGTTTTTGCAGTTCGAAACTATCCACCTTCCTCATGGTTTACATCCTATAGAATGATTGCATGCTTTAATCGATGCTTTCTTCAAATCAAGCCGCTCTTTTCGGCTTCCATCTGGCCAGTATCATGTAGAGGTCGACTTTATCATCAGTGGCAATTCGGGTGGGTGGGTGAGTGAATGCGAGGATTGCGGCAGTCTACTACTTGCAGCAGTATTATCATAGCATCACTTCCCGTACGCCAAACCATTAACATGTGGATCAGCAATGGGATACAGTGAGTAACAGAGAAGAGTGTTGGCCTCTCTGTCCCGCTTTGAAGGAAATGCAGTTGGTGTGTACAAGACCAGAGGCGTCTTCTCCCATCTCCTTTTTAGCATTTAACTATGTCGCTGCGTCGGAAGTTAGCGGAAACAAAGTCCAAAATCTTCTCCGCGACTTAACATTTAGCCTGTCACCTTTAATGCAGGAGGCCTTAACTACGGCCAGGGCTAAACCACTTGTGGTAACCGTCATATCTTTTCTTACCAGTCTTGTTTATGGATAAGGAAATGGTTGGGAAATTGGTTACAGAATGTCTAAATCAGAGCCGCAAACAAGTGATGATTTGGAGTTGCGGTGCATATGGACGGGTAGGTGAGTAATTGGAAGGCAAAGTAGGGGAGTTTAAAGTTTAAAGCCGGAGCTTTTCCAGTGACTTCCTTCCGAGGCGCAAACGCACGTGTACCGATGGCATGTGCTACTTAGAAAGCAAAATATTCTGTTCACAGTGTATATCGGTTTTGCTGGAAGTATCGAGTAGCCTTGAGGCTGATCGGTAGGATGCTCCATGGCAGACTGTTGCATAGGCGAATCCGAATTCGCAAGGCATGAAAAAATCAATATGTCCATCAGATATTGATGCCCGCAACTTGGCTCATGGATATAGATCAGTGTCAATCTGTTGTAAAGTCATCTGACCGTGTGCGTCAGCTTTCGACACGTGACACGGAAACTTGGACTTAGATCGATACAATTGCAACAACCCAGAAGTGGTGCGCTTTGCAAAGCATTGTCCACGTGATAATGGGTGTCGTGGCTCTAGAAGGTGGCAAGTCGATATGCGGATGGCCTGGTGATGAGTCACGTGAGACCGATAGGTGGATTAATTGGGCATAAATTGCGTGACCATGGGCCAAGGTGATTGCACAAATCAATGCATCGATCCCATTTTGGTGTCATGTGGCTGATGTTAAATACAGCTAAAGTAAGATTTGATTTGTCGCGGTAGCGGACCTCCGTGCAGTAGAGCCCCAAATCGCATCTGCACCTTGGAAAATGAATTATTCAAGAAATGCAGGAGTCGCGAAATTAGATCAAAACTGCTCATTTTGTAAGCGCTATCAGATTTGCTCGTCAATGATAACTGCTGCACTGGCGAGACTTAATGTGACAGCTGAGTGCCCAAAGCTTTCCATTTACTGGACAGATTAGTGCGACCTGTTTGTCTTGAAACCTAAGGGAACGAGTCAGATATCCGAGTACAATTGTGAGCAGGGAAAAATAAAGGCACATAGAATGATCAGCATACACCAAAGATTTGTGAATTGCCGTGAGTCCGTTCATCTCGACGAACAAAACAGTTGAGTGGAGGATGTTGACGCAGCGTTTTCTATAATGCCGGGGAATGACATTACGCTCTAACAATGCGCTGAATGTGCTTACTCAGATGGCGTTGGGACTGCCGTCATGTTTTAGGTGTCGACTTATCCTAATATGGCACAATGGCCAAGATACAACGAGGGCCTCTTAACACATTCAAGGGGCAGACAAACGGCGAGTGTAGCATGAAACATGTTGCTCCAATGCAACTAAAACATCATTCCACTGTGGATGGATTTGCCAGTCTATGTCGGTCCTTGCGATCAAGTAATCCAACACCTAGAGAGCTATGCAAAAGCAATGCTACCCCCAGAATCTCGTGCCCTAACACTAGGGTCATATACATACATGCCACTCCATCTGTCTAGGGCCACTTGACTCATGTCGATGAACACTATGCGGTGATTGCCGTCGCCTCAGGGTCATGTAACCCACAAACACGGGATCTACGCATCGCTTTACTTCCATTTCTTTAATTGCCAAACAATACACCGTACGCTTGGTGCGTGCATCCAGAAGTGGATACGTGGGCGAAAAATCAGAAATTTCCTGATTGAAATATCAGAGAGCGTTCTTATCATTGCTCTGGGAGTTGCGATTGCAATGAATTTCTGCATTAAAGATGGCGTTTTAATTCTTTCGCATTTTGCTAGCGGTCTTCGGTTTGTCTAAGGGACTCTGGGTAGCCTGTAGCAGGATGTCTTATTCTCTTTAGTTCTGTGTGGAGTTCAGCCAGGCTTGGGATTACCCACTTAACTGATGGGTCTGAGGACCCATGCGAGATTGCTTCTCTCTTTTCTCCTTTTGTCATCTTAGGTTCCAAAAGGTATTAGAATGGGAAATGCTTGACAAAGTTGTTTCAGCTAATTTTCAAAAATGGTACGAGAATGCAGAAGTATAAAATAACAATAGTAGCAGCAACTAAAAGAACTTTCATGGTGTTCATGCTATCAAGACACAAGATTTAACTTCTCTGTTCCACTATGGCTGTAATTTATTGGGAAACGCAGTTTCTATTGAAATATGACATCTTCGATTGCAAGTGCATGGGTGGTGTAAAATGAAAAGCTACCTGTTTCCACATTAAACAGCGCTGCTTGATCTGTTACAGTCAAATTCAAGGGTAACCGTCTCATGGATTTGACTAAGCTACTGCTACTTATGTTGGGCGTCCTCCAAACTTGTTCGTTTAGTTGATGTATGCGAAGGGGGTAAATCAAGAATACAATGACTCGAATTGTCGCACTTGTGGCAAAAAGGATATGATCAAAAGCGCATGTCTTAAGGAAGCCGGCAACTGTGTTGAGAACATTGATGCGAATTTATGAAACGCATTTGGCGTCGAGACGTTGGATAAAGTTGGTGTTGGAGTTGAATTGTTAATTCCCTACATCAACGCTTTAAGGGCATCTGTAAATAAATTAGACATGCGTCCTAATTTAAGTGAGCTTGATTAAACACTGTGCCCTGCACAAAGTGCGAATGCACATGTCCCGCAAATGTCCTCGTCCGTTGGACCCGCTGTCTGGATTTGTGCATATCATTGGCATCACTAACTTTGGAGAAGTTGGTAATTACAGTGTTGCACTTTGCAGGTAGCAAAGCCATGTTTACGCCCCTCCTGGACCCAACGCTTATCCTCAATAGCCTCAATTATCCATCCCATTCTTGAAGTCGTCTCTTTCCACCCTGTGCTATTAAGGGGAAGTACACTAGCAGCGTGGCAATGCAAAGGCAACTACAAAATATGCAAGGTGTTTGTTACCAAGTCCCATGGAAGACATCCTAAAAATTGGCATCAAGTGTTGTAGAAGGAAAACAAGTATTTGAATATGGAGTCAATGATTTTTCTCAGTGGTCCACTTTGGTTCGATTGAGACGTTGCAGACGTTATGGGCAGCATCGAATTATCCCCTGTGATTCTCAACTGTTTACTGTACATTCAATCATTTTCGTACGTGCACGGTGCACGCAGTTCTTGAGGGACTGCCATCAGGTAATAACGTGTGTCAAAATTATTATTCCAAATGGTAGAATATGAGAGGTTCGAATTTGGTAGATGCAATCACATGAAATCGCTTACATCATGGTTTCTAAGTGAAGCATTGCAACAATGAAAACCTCTCAAATCTAAGGAACAATAATGCTTGTTAAATGATTCCTCCTTTATGGTGATCAGAGTTAAACTTAAAAAAACTATCTTACCCCATTCTTCTGTGGGTCCTTTAGCCAAAACACAGATAGCCAGCAAAATGTGGTGAAATGAAAAGCCCATCTTCAATCCAGAATTACTTTGCGTTAACAGCTCCCGACGCCTTTATGAGGCCTGCTTTGCATGCACAATAGCCTATCAGACATCCTGTTCTTGACCTACAAGGCGAGTTTTGCATTCGCACAATAAAGGCTATTGGGTGTTGGTTCGTGTGAGCTATTCCACAGCCAACCACTACGCTCGTAAGCACCGAAGTGCGCAAAGACGGACTTTGAGGTGGACTTAAGCGATAAATTCTCGGGTTAGCTTTTATGCCACTTTAAATTTAGCTAATGTGCAGAGAGTGCATTGAAATTTGTATATATATTTAAGGGTGTCATTCCCTTAGTCAAGGACTCGCTATGACTGAAAGCCTAATGTGACTGCAATCGCAGCTCCCTCGACACATCTAGCCAACTTTTCTTCTACCTCGCACATTTAGGATATGCTGTCATATGGTAAGGGTTTTCGCAGTGTGATCCTTGTGCGGCTTGCTACGATCAGAATACGACCGTTAAAGCAATGCTCTAGCAGCTCTCTAATGTAATTTTCAACGAGTTTATATTTTTTGGCGCAAGGTTAAGCAGCTCGTGTCACTATTGTAAAATGCTGTTTGTCTGACAGTCTGCATTGTTGGGTTCGCAATGTTTGTCGTATGGCACCTGCGATCACGCGGAGAAATGGTCATTAAATTGAAACATGACACATTAGATGTAATTTTCGTAGGTGGCTGGTCCAGGGAATTGCTTCTGTTTTTGTTCAATTGACAATTTGCATGTGATCTACTCCTAAATCATTCCGATTGCTTTGTCGCAACAAAATTAGAAATCGCTCTTTGTACAAGACTTAATTACGTAGGAAAGAGAAAACAACGCACACATTTCACGCTCTTGTAAGAGAACTAGCCGTCGTGATTTGATCGCTTAGGTGCACTTGTTTCACCTCCATTGGCCGGTTCAATGCCTTCTTTTCGCAAATGAGTTATAAAAATTAACGTAAACAAGGAGTAGTTAGAGTCCATAGGCAGGTAAAGTCCACAAGTTTGCTGTTTCTGGAAAATTCGTCAGTCATTATGATTAGCCTCGTCAAGAAATTCACCACTTCATCTGGGTGCAGACTGAAGGCATAAGAAATGAGGAGACGATCTCTCAATGAGGAGTGAAGGCATGTGACTCGCTACATTACCAGCATGCGCATTTCTAGGGGTGAGCGATCTAGTTTAGGATAACAGCGGCTTCACAGGCTGGAAAAGGGGTAAAGTTGAACCACTCACACTGTCTGGTTCGTGACAGGTGGTTTGTGAAGGAGTTGTTGTGAGCATTTATTTGTAACTACTTTAGCAGGAAGGCTTATGGCAGAACTGCCGACATTTGGACAGGAACGCATCCGAATTGTGAGATGCTGAAGCATAGGTCTTAATGATAAAGCGATTATTTGAGTTACGATGCACACAATGGATGGTGACTTTCTAAACATGGGTACAAGTTCCACTCAAGAAATCCAGCCCTCCCTTCGCGGCATACTGGAGGCAGTGTAGAAGCTAACTATGTGTAGTCATCATAAAATCGAAAACCCCTCAAAAACTAACGGCAGACACGCACATGCTTTCCTTCTCGTACCCCTTAATCGTATGCGTATGTGTATCGTCAGCAGGTGTTTGTCGACAGTAAGAAAACATGGCTATGCGCATCATTAATGAGCATATGACACATACTCAGGGCTTAGGTCGATATAGTGATAGCGATCCAAGGTTAAAGCATTTTGCATAGCATTGCTTACATAATAGAGGGTATCGCAACCCCAGAAGGTGCAGATTGAATTGTAGGTCTCCTGGCGATGGGGTAAGTTGCGATGAAGGTAAGTTGCATAACCAAGGGAATACGCATGTATCAATGTACTGACCATATTGTCGATGAGTTGCGCGGTCCCGATGGCAGTCACATTTAAGCTAAGATTTGGATCGCCACGTTTGCAGGCCCTAATGCGACGAGGCCCAGGATTGTAGTCACACTTCTAAACAGTGGATTTATCCAGAGCTACAGCGTTTCCGATTTTGCCCAAAAACCGTTCACTTTCCAAAATCTGTCGGATTTTGTAAGCCATTTTATTGTTAGTCATGCATGAATAGAGTTATACATAGTCCTTTCTTTGTTTGAAACAATTTAATGCAGTGATAGTTAACTCCTACACAGCTGTCTTGAAAAGGTGGTGACGGACTCTGAGAAGTCAATTCCTAATGCACATAAAGGAGCAGAGTGAACAAATTGACGAATCTATTTCGATCAAGTGCATAGCATCACATTTCGGAAAGCTAAGAGCATCAGTGCCTTCCTCAAATGGCCAAAGATCCCATCCTGCGGTTTCAGGAAATTGGCTCTACAGACCACACCTGGTGTAGTTAGTAAAAGTCCATCGGCAAGACGACCACGACGTTTTCTGTGATTTTGAGTTGTGAATACGATGATAGCTACTGCGCAAGCAGAACTTAATGCGGCATTTGAGAACGACCAAATTATTTTCATTTTCTAGGTGGGCTAATGTGGCCTGTGTGTTTAGAAATCCTGGAGGTGGGTCCGGGCATCAGAGCGTGACTGTGAGTTGGGTGTAAGGTAGCTGCACGCAAAGTGATCAAAGTTAATCAGAGACTTGCAAATTGTCTTGAATCCAATTGCCCTGATAGTTGATTCATTTGAGAGGGGAGTAGTAATAGGTTGCGTTAACTATAAGGATAAGAAATTAGTATCCGCACTGTCAAGAGAAAGTCTGAATCTACCGATTTAATACGCAGTAGGTGTTGTTTTATAGACACCACCTCTCAATCTTGCCACCAAGGACAAAAACGGCATCAGCAAGTTTTCTGTATTGTCCACTCTAGTGAAGCACCTGCAAAACCATTTCTGCGATGTATTAGACATTTGAGTATCAACTAACCGGCAGCCTGACCTTTCTTGCTTACTCCAAGTTACTCAAATTCCCACAGCGAAAATTCCTTCCACCTCCCCACAATTCGTGAATTCCACAGTCCTACAGTTTATCCCTCTTCTAATACGCATTGGTCCCAGTACTCATCATCACAAGCTAACGAAATTACAAGTAGGATTCGATAATGCCATCAAATTGGTGCGTTTTGCATCTAAGCTATTTAGCGGTCAAAGAAACAATCATCAGAAGGCATTCGTGAGGAAGAGTTAACGAATATACCTTTCGATCTCCTTCTTGTACAAATGCACCAATGGACGCAACGGTTAAGAAGCCGAAAATGAGACCTGTGAACCGACAGAATTCCAGCCAAACTGGCAGGCATGCAGGATGATACTGAGGAGGATGTAAAACAATTAATCGTTAAGAAAAGGCAGAGAGGCAGATTGAATCGGAGCCCGTCTGCAAGGTTGAGCGACATCGGTGGGTTCAAGGATAGAAGGAGCCGCAAATGCTGCGTGCTAGGCGGCTTGAGAGCCAGCGACCGAGGCAGCCATGCACGCAAGTCGAGTAGCACGCGAGCCGCGTGGATACAATTGCAATATTTACGTTGGCATTATGCCCATTGGGTGCGGGCACGGTTACAACACTCCCTGAGAGGGTGTTTGAGTCTTTTCAGAGCACGCTATTGCGATAAATGCAAGCGGGGGCACTAAAGGTTCTGCTAAGAAGGAGACACCGACATGCTCTCCACGGCATTGTTGAGCTATGTGCCAACTGCAGATCAGATCGGCAAATTATCGCAGATCTTTGCCATTATTAAGGCAATTTTTCTAAATCCTACTGTTTCGCCAGGTAAAAGGAGGTCATTTAGGTTAAAATTTGCTGGATAAGGTGAAATTGGATGGAATATTCGAACCCTACTGCAAAAGTGAAGAAGAATGAATACGAGGTGTAGTGTGCCGCCATTTTCCTTTCTGAGTGTTCGAAGGACATATAAACATTTTAGTGAGATTGGTCTACGGTGAGATTAATTTTAGTGACCAGTGTTCGTTGGGCAATCGTCGCCAAAATTCTATGACTTCTGTCATAGCTAGCTAGCTACATGCATCAGTGTATAATGCTGAAACGCAGGATTATTAGCCAACGATACAGAATCGGGTCTTTCCATTTATGCCAGTATAGTATAAAGAAGGCAGTTGTAATCTATCCAAGTCGATTTAAAATCAATGCGCGACCAAGCATTCTACTTTGGGAAAAAAATTATTTTAAATGGCTTGTTACCATCCTTTGCTGTAATATGAAGTCATGTGTTCTCCATTTAATCCTCTGACAAATTGCAGCAAAGAGAAGTCCTAAAATTGATTCGAGATTTTTTCTCCTTAGACAACACAACCATAACCGTGAACGTGACCGCGCAGGAGAGTTTGACGCTTTTTAGTTTGGATCCCAGAAATCTAATCTTTGTGACAACATTCTTTGTGCCACGATGCAATTTTACGCCGCCCAGTCCAGGTAAACATGCTCACCGAATGTGGGATTACCAGTAACACAATAGGGACCTTAAAGCCGCATCAAAACAGCATGTTCAATGTTCCGCCTTTAAAAGGGCGAATGTCCTGTTCACGTACTTATCAATTTGCTGGCGTGACTATTAAATTGTTCCTCCATGATTAACTTTGTATATCCACATGCTATGCATTCGCGAGAGTTCATTTTGATGCTCTACAAAGCTAGTAACGCCAGAAGTAAACATAATTTGACCTGTTAAACCCATTTGCATGGTAGATGAAGTAGACGTGAACACGTCGTTCCCACTCTCAAGATTTGTCAAGGGCATGAGCTCGTTTAATGTCAGTTTCGCCGTCCAAGGAGCAGACAGTACATCAAAGGTAAGTGTGGCTTATTTGAAAGTTCGTATCCTGTATGAATGCAGCATTTGCTACTTCATTAGCATAGAGTTTTGCAATTCTTTAATCAGCATTTGCTAATAATGATGCAAGCAACTCTTTAGCACAAAACAGCTAATCTGCAGCGGCATGGGGTTAGTAGTGAATTGTGTGCAAATGGGTAGATAAATATATAGATGTGTACCATGTACATATATGATAAATAGGTTGAATTTGCAATCGGCGGGGAAACAGTATGCTCTTGGGTGGGAACTGAACCTCAAAACGAGACAGGCGATCTAAGCGATGTTTGTGGTAAGTCAAATGCCCTTTGAAATGAACGAAGCATAATTCGAACGTAACGGACTATATACAGAAGTCACTCGACTGATTGAAATGTCCTCACGAATTTCATTGTCTGCAACTAACACTGAGCATTTGATTCCCCAATGTCACTGATTGTTGTAGCCCTCAAAGACCATTTTAGCAGCGATCCGTTTCGGATTAACCTAATACTTGACACATAATACCCTCTTATCGCAAATTAACCAGCTTCATCCCAAATTTTGATCACTGTGCAACAATTTCAGTTCCCTTGGTGAAGGATAACGAGAAAAATTTGCGCGTATTTCATGGGGTTTTTCAAGCGAAAAGCAATACAACCCATGAAAGCTTTGTATTCGCTGGCAACACAACCCAAGTGGCTGTATCCATCGACTACTCGCAAAACGGTACGTGAAACCACTTGGGCTTTTGAAGTTTTTTCAAATGTCCCCGCTAAAAATCGTTGCTTAACTTGCTCTATGAAATATCGCGTGAGAGAATATGAATTGCATGGCTGTGCACAAATAAATGAATCAAGTTCAAAAATAGCGCTTTGTTGCAGTAAACTATAAGGCATTAGAGTAGTGTTGTTTTCATGTGATACTAAGTCGTATTGCTATCTGCAGGAACATCACCGGAGGTGGCAGCATGCAGACGTAAGTTTAGATGACTTACTCATTGTTCCAGTCAGCATTGTTAATCGAGTGAGCGTTTGACAAAGCCGAGTTCTTATAAGATGGTTTACCAGTTGTTTAATGCGCAACACGGCCTAGTAACACTTAGATCAACTCAGCCACTTATTCTGACTTTTGCAAAGTCAGGACGTAGCTAGTAAGCTATTTTGCAATAAAATATCGTCACGTTACCATAACTTATGTTAGATGTGAATTTGCCTGAGACACACCGGCAAATTAGAATTTTAAATGTTAAGCTTCCCTGGTACGGTTCAGTTAGCGTCACTTGATAATTAAATTCATAGTACAACCAAAGTAGTTAACTTCAAGCAGTGGCTTGCTCTTCCTCTCAAAGTTTGTAAGGTGATCTCATGGGGAAGTAGTTGGGTGAGAATTTATGCAGTACTGCAACCGCTCATCGACCAGACCAGCGCACAAAGCACCGTCAATTTTGTCTTTTTGATTGACAGCAAAACCAAACATGGGTAGGTCGAATTGCCTAAAAATTAATTATACCAAACGCGAATCATTGAATGCGGTTATTAATTTAGTTGGCCGAAATCCAAACAGGATTTAGCATCTGAGCGTGTATTATAAACATGAGTGTGTAACGAATTAAGCACAATGACTTCACAACTGAGTTTTGATGCCGACGATTTGATAGAAGAGAGATCAACAAAGATAAATGGCTCAAAAGTTCCAATATGTTTGTAGCAGTTTTACCTGAAGCTTTGTAAATTATCAAGAATTTGTTCTCTGCATCGTGTGCAACAATTTGTCGCATTTAGACACGTCGTCTTCGACAGAGAGTGGGACTACATGTAAGTATCTCTTCTCCCTCCCCTGTAAATTAAGCTGGAATTCAACGTGTCAAAATAAGCCCGCATCAGTTAATTTAACTTTGTTTGCCTTGATTCTGACCCGATTTTTATTTAATCTACTTAAGAAACAACGACTTCCTCTGGCAAGTTTAAGCGCTAACGCTGTTTTATTGACCTTAATGCATTAAAGCGCCGTCAATTTATGTCATTTGATTAACAGCAAAACCAAACATTGGTAAGTCGAATCACCTATAAAGTGCCCAAACCAAACGCAGATTAATGAATACGTTCGCCACTTAAGCTAACAAAATTCAAACAGGATTCAGAATCTGATTGTTTCATATAGACGTGAAAGCTTAACGAATTAAGCACAGTAAACTCATGTATGAACTTTGATGTCGACACCGTCTTGAGGGAGAATTCAACTGCGACGAATGTCCTATAAGTTTCAATGAGTTTGTAATGTGTTCACTCAAAGCTTTGTAAATTATCAAGAAGTTGTCTGTCGCATCGTGCGTAACATTTCTTTACATTTAGACACTTCGTCTTCGCCAGAAGGTGGGACCACAAGTAAGCGTTCCCTCTCACTCTCCTACGAACAATGCTAGAATTCAGCTTTCTTTACGTAGATTCTAACTCGAATTTTCTTTGACCTACTTAAGAAATAACGACTTCCTCTGGCAAGTTCATGCGCTAACGCTGTTGCATTAACCTTAATGCGCTAATCTATTCACTATAAGACCAACTGACTGAGCCAACTTTTCGACATATTTACATCTTGCAGGTCCTGCGGCGATACACGCTGTCGACGGTAAGGCACTTGTTCGCATTGTCTGAATGCATCGAACACGACGCTTGTTTGGCCATAAGCTTACAACTTGCATCTGTAGCAACGTCTACTTTTGATAATTTACACTAACGGTACAGATACGCATTATTTCTCCTCTACATATTCCTACCAACTTAAGAGCACATTTCGCATGCTTTTATATCACTCAAGTGCATCACATTTGAATACATACTTCCATAGGTCCTAAGAAGTCGTTTCTGCATTTAAGATTATAACTCCGATTTAAGAGCCATCCAGAGCTATAGGCGTTTCGTTTAGTTTAGTCGCCATAGCGTCGCTCTTGATACCAATGCTATTGTGAACACACAAATTTGAAGAGCCGAACATAAAATACGCTCGATTGCAAATTGGAGATAAACTTGCTACAACCTCTCTTGAGTAAACTTTTGCCTTCTTTTCAAGCATGTGAAAAGGTCTTTGCATTCAGCCTCCAAATAAATTTCCATTATATAATGCATTTTCTTAAGTGGATTCAACGGCAACAATAGTCTCGTTAGTAATCGCGTCAAAAGCATGAAGTTTTAAAGTACACCAGTTGTACCTACATAGCCGAAATTTCTTTTGAATCAAGTACGTTGTAAAAGCTAAATTGAATGCTTTAGAGTCTTGCCGTAACCTGTATTGTGAATGAAAGATTACGGCTTACTCAAGAGAATAGTGTAGGTGAGGGTGGTAAGAGGTGTAGGACCGACCAATTCTTGCAAAAATTAGACCAATCGAAGTGGTCGCAAGCTGCTGCAACTCACAATGACTGCCCATGGTAGCCAGTCTACCTTATTCAGTTTTCAGAGACGGCAAATTGAATGGATGTGTACAGGGTTATTTTGTTGCAGTACTCAACGGTTATTCATTGGTCGAGGAGGAGGAATCATGCGTTGCTTAATAGCGACTCCATAACTTTGGTGCCTCTTCTCACCCACTTGGGCGCGTGTCTGTTGCTTGCTTATTGTCGAGTTATGGGCCGCTGTATGGACCACGACGCTAATGTCCCACCTCTTGTCCAATGCTCAAGCCAGCTCTACTGTGCACACATGAGGACGCCATAGTTGCAAATTTTATTACCATTTAAAAAACTGCCACCAAAATCATATGTACCTTGCATAACTAAGACAATCAATGAAAGCTGTATTTTGCAATGAGTAGACGAACGAGTACTTTGAAAGTCAATTTAATTTGATACTCCTCAAGTTGAAATTGTATGCTGGATAACTGAATGTTGTGATTTCGTAAGAGCATTAGTCGATTTATCCTCAAGTATTTTTAGTTGATTCAAAGGAGAGATGTCACATTATAAATCATGGTATACGTGAGGTGGCTTTGAGGATTCCTGGCGGTTAAGTCGATGTAAGCACCGAGTTTTAGGTTTTCCCCATATAATGGCGCACAAAGCATCACTAGTTCAGCTAACCTGCTTTAAAATGCCATTGACGGAGAGATGGAGGCGATGTCTCCCTTCTTAGGGACATTGGAGTTTCACGGTTACACAGAGGTAGACAGCAAGTAGATTTGCTGCAAAGTTATCTTGGTATAATTGTTTACAGCAAGAATTGGTATAATTTTGACTCATCACTGACTTGTAAATTAACCACTTTATTGGCACCTGATAAGATGCATCGGTTTAGTGATAGCAGTTTGCAGTATGCGCGAGGAGAAATGAACTTTTCGCCAAAATTTACTCACAATCTGGAAATAGTTTTGGGCACTATCCTGTAAAACTCGCTAAAAATGATACGAAGGGTAGACATTTGCCTACCTTTTGGGATAGATCAGTGAAGCAGGGAATAAGTAAGGGCACAAAGTGTCACAAAGTATCTCAAGAAGGCGTTCATGCCCCATTTTATGCACAATAAGTCTGACCAGCACTTTAGTTAGCCATTAAATGAAGCTTGCATAGTGAGGGCGAGCAAATGTTAGGTCTCATGCGCATCATACGTTGGCGAACTCGGATGACTGAAAACCAGAGCCTTAAGAGCACCACATTAGTCGATCTTAAGGTGTGTAGCAACTCCCCTCATTGTAGGTGGACAAACAATGCGATTGCCCTAGGTTGGTTCACCAATTTATGTTTTGCTTTCACCGGTGCCTAAAAGAGCGATGCTGTTTCCTATTAACTGCATGGCATGAAAATCGTTTGGAGTAACCATTTCAAATGTGAATCTTTGCATTCATATACTTCCTTCCCATAAATCTTAGCATTTAAACCTATTTCAACATTTAAGTAGATTGAATTTGCTGGTCACAGGTGGTTATATAATTAGCAGCGTTGATGTTTGCAGTAGAACCGCTTTAGTTCTGTTTGAGACATTGAATAAGTAGACCGCGTGCCTCTTGAACTCCTCAAAACCTCCAAAATGACATCGCTGTTAAACTGTTACGGTGATGTGCATTCTCACCGCATTACAAGGTTAATGCTGAGAAGACAATTAGCTTGATTGCGTTAAGCCTTTTAAGAGAAGGGTATATCGATTCTACATGAATAAATGCTTTCGACTCTGTGAATATTATTAGGAAGACATCTTAGAAATATGTCGGCTTTAGGGTCGATCTTACCCCATTGCTTCTCACAATCTTCGCGGAGAATTCGCTGCTTCTGTCTGACCTTTGTATCTAAAACTACTTTGTTAGTAGCTAAGTAAACGAAGTGCAGATTAGTTTACACACAAGTGTCCAATATTTTGATAATTAATAAATTCGACGCATCTGCCAATCACGCGGTAAATTCAATCGCCCATCGAAGACACCACCAACAACGAAGGGAACATCTGTCTCCATCCAACTTGCACATTTCTCATCCACACACCATTTTGGCTTAAATTAATTTGCTTTTGTCCATCAATTCGCCTCTTGAAGGAAACATTGACAGCCGTGCCTCACGGCCTTCAAATTCAATCATGATTTGTTGGAACTCCATGTCCCTCAACTAATGCAATGATTTGGACCCAGTTCTTTGATTTGTGCATGAAACGTATAGATCATCTTATGTACTCTAGCAGTTGTCTTATTGCTACAGTTTCTGGTGACTCAAGTAGAACCTTTTGGTCCAGCAGCAGTAAGTCTGCGCGAAAGCATCCACCGAGTCCAGCAAGGTGAGATACATATATACTACCCGAGCTGTATATTGAATGGTAAACTTAGACTTAAAGGGAGGAAGAGATAATAGAAATGGCAAAAGCTAACGTTTGGATCGCATCCTCACATACACAGTAAAGTCGTGATTGGGTGAGCCAGAATGTGAAGCTTCTAAAGGAAAGTTATTCGATTCAAAATTATACGCGCGTCCAAATGGCGTTCATCCGTGTGTGATGGAATAGGTCGGTGGAGCAGATGTGTAAGATGGGCGCGCAATGCAAATGTAAACCAAAAAGGCGGTGTGGAACATCAAAATTGAGTAAGGGAAGGTGGGTCGAGCAATGCAAAATAAGCTTCAAAAGCAAAGTGTTAAGTGTACATAGTCTGCATCCAAAACCAACTCACCCATCTCTATATTAGTAGGTAGATTCCAAAGCAAAAAAGCATTTAGAATAAGGAAAATGGATTATGTGGAGATATTGTGCTGTCAATGAATGGAGTTTGCTCACGTTGGTTCAGTGGAAGTTAATTCGTTCTGCTGGTATTTATTTGCCCTTTTTTTCCCACCTGACCTATGTGTGGTTTTTTCACGACTATTTCGGGCTACGTTTTTTTGCATTCACTGATGAACCCAACTTCTTGTCACGATTTTGCCGCTGCATTCTTCTGCTTAAGCCACGCCCATTGAAATACCATCACACAGTACATTCATTTGCTTTGCTTTTGGATTTCCTCTCATTGCCATTCGAATAACGATTGTTTATTGGTATTGCTTGATGTTGCGTTTTCCATACCGAAGTTTGGGGGACCGAGCGGATGTGCAATCAGCGTGACTGTTACATTTCATGACTCATGGCCAGATTTAGAGGCCATAAATGCTAATGTGCTTGTCTGATTTTCCCGTTAACAGCAAACTCCAATTTTCAAACTGATTAGTTACCATTGTCAGACTTTAGCTCTTGTGATAGCATTCGTCATGTTCCCGCTTATTTTGGTGCACTACTTATCTGGTGTCCACAAATATTGTTTTGCGTTTGATCGGAACTCATTGCTTGTAATTTTGGTAGCATGGGCCTCTTTATCTCGCACTTACCGCAATCATCTAAACTTGCGGCTGTTCGTGCTGCCGTCATTGCAGTTGGATAATTGCCTAGGTGGAGACACACATTCATCCATCCATCCACCCACCATAGTCAGCCCTCTTTGACCATAATTCCACTCTTCCCTCCTTCTTCGTAAACGCTTCTGTCTAGGGAGCATGGGCAAATGAGCTGCCGGTCCTTGAATATTGTCTTCAAATTTCGTAGGCGAATTCGAGTGATTAAAAGCTGCGAATATTTTCCACAAGAAATGTTTACGCATAAATGGTCTTTTTGCGCTTTCGTTTGTGGCTACCACAGTAACTGGAGAATATTCACCTATGGAGGTGCTAGAATCTGTGGCTATAAATATGATAAGAAAAGGGAGTGTTGGAGGCAATGGGATTGCACTGGCAAGTTTCCAACTGTGACTTTGAAATATGTTTTTCGTTGACTTGCTTTTAACACCAGAAGTTATATCCTGATGCATTCCGATTTATGTTGGATTTCGATAGTTACCATTAAACAGCCATTAAGGACTAAAATTCACTATAACTTCCACAATTTTACAGCTTTTTTGCTGAAGGTATAAAATAATCGTGTTTTGTGTGGGCATTTGTGGCACGTCACTGACACAAATGCCACACCCCTTATGCTGCAACTTGTTTCGAAGGGAAGTAGTTCCCTACGTTTTGCAACAACTTCTAATTTCTATAGAATGTATGTTTCCGTAGACATATAACAGCAGTGAAACGTAAGATCCAGAGGTGTGCTGCTTAATGGGGACCTTAAATGACTGCTTTGAAGTAAAAATGACTAATTTTAATTAACGCTCTGCCAGAATCAGTGGCTTTCGCAGTGACAGGCGGGCACAGGAGTTTAAAGTAAAGAGCTGAGTAGTCATTCGGCATTGCAACAGACTCAAATGAGGACAGTTGAATTTGTTGTTTAGGCACATGTATATGTTGAAAATGAAAGGAGGCAAAAGCATGTCAACGCTTGTGATGGGAGTTAAAATCTTTTGAGCATCTCGCAGAAATAATAATGGTGATGGGAATGGGACTACAGTGGCTTTGGGGCCACTTAGCAGCAAAAACCAGCAACGACGAGCTACCTGAGGTGTCTGCAGTGTACTTAAATAATCTGTAACACCTTACCAAACCCCCTTCACCCGTGCTGCATGGGTTAACATTTGTTTCACTGCTTCCTAATGTATTGTTTCCTCAATCACTTGCTTCATTTTGTCTAAACCTATTATGGGCTTTGTCAGAATCTGTTCCACTTCAGCGCTGGAGAGGCAATGAAGAGATCTTGAAACGTTCTTCTTATGCAGTTATAATAAGGAGGCACGTTCATTAATGTGGTAGTGCGTTGGGGTAAGCTCGTGCAGTAAGCCGCTGGATCATGCTAAAACTTTGACAATTTTGAGCTCAATGAAATGGATTTTGTCTTTCTACAAACAAAATGATGATAATGGATTTAGTTATCTGCCAAATTATTGAGCCCAAGCGTTTGGCGTAGGTGTCGGTACTCAGTCATTCGTTGTCGTCACCACTACCAATACTCCAATCTCGCAATTAAGCGTTTTGCTTGCACCAACAAATCGGTACACGTTGTCTTGGTAGAAGCCACGTTCCAGTGCCGTCTGACCACAAATGAGGAGCGGATCACACTATCTCACGAGTCGGGAACTGACAGGTCAAAAGCGATATGCCCACCTTGCTATGTGAAAGACTGTTGCATTTTGCTCGACCATTAAATAGAATCCGTTGGTTGAACAGTGTGACCCCACTTCGGCATAACCAACAAATTGTATAAGGCTTTCGGCTAAACTAATAGGGAAGGAACGGCATAGTTATGGGCGCCAGTTATGCCTGCGGAACTCATCTTACCCTGCATGTTACCAACAATTGATTTGCAACATTGATGTTATAACAGACCATGTTAGACGTGTTTAGGATCCTTCGCTGCTTCCAAAGGTGTCGATTCATGAAACGGGTGAGTAATTGCATGCGCCTACAGCATAGTAGGATTATCAAACACTTGAACACCTTTCTATGCAAATCCATGAATGGATTATATTTACCACTATCTGTTGCGGTGCGATCAGCAAATTTTGACTATACTTTGGGATTTTATGCACGATTTAAATATCAACAACTTTTTAGGGATGCTTAAGCACATTTGGACACTGACAATGCTGCGAATGCAGCAAAGTAACGCGCCAGCAATGTCAACTAGGTAAATAGACGTTCAGCTATTCTAGGCATATCAAATCTTGGCTAGTTTCTCTAATCATTAAATGTTACATCCCAAAAACCTAACTTTGGTTGCATTTAAAATGAAGCACTTTAATCACATCAGCATAGTCGAATCTATTTTTTGCATCATAGGATGGGAATGGATCAGCAACGTCTGCCTTGTGATTCGCCATGTGGTGATTAGCATTATATTTTCAAAAAGACTTTTACGAAACCGGATAAAAAATGTTAACTCTGAGATTCTTCGTTCTACTTGATTTAGGCATTTATGTCTGTTTTAACTTTGGAAGAGCGGTTATGTTCGCTCTTTGTCTACACCAAAAGCATTAAAATGCCGAATCAACGTCACTGTAGCAAAACTATTTTTAATAGCTACATACATGGTAAGGCGTAACTACCATTTTCTTCACTTCAAAAAGCTTATCATCGTATACTTAAAGAACTTTTGTAAAAAGAGAAATCCACAGATCGTAGCTAACTTCAGAGAGCTAGATGGTTTGGTGATTTCTCTAATGTGTAGGCAGCCTGAAAGTTAAAATAAAAAGGACCTCATCGTGAGAAAAAACAGTGCAAGCTATGAGAAATTAAAAGCGGTCGGTAAAAAGCAGATACACATTGTCGTAAAACAAGTTTACAAGAAGTAAGAGAAGTGGTTTGGTGTTGCTGGAAAGCACATTTGCTAATTCCACTTCGCAAAATTATCGGTCTGAATTCGCTTCAAACTGGATTCAGTATTTCACTAAACACCGCTAATTGAGTAAAAGACGAAAAATTTTGTTTTCAAGCCTCCACCTGGATGCTTGATTAACGAATTAAACAATCAAATGGTCCTGCGGCCGGCCATCTCGTGAGGATGAACATTCGCGATACCGATGTCAAATGCTTCACTATGAAATTCGCCAGAGCGTTAGAATGAGGTTTCGTCCACGGATCCAAGAATATGATATAATTACCTAAAGAATGCTGTCTATGATGTCTGAATGAAAGTAGAAGCGAGCTAATAACACTTCTGATTATCACCTTGTCGCGGTAATTTCTGTTTACTCAAAATCTGTAAGAAGAGAGTTATCGTAGTAGTGGCATTTAAATCTTTACGTCTACAAATAAGTGAGAAAGTAATTCATTGCAAAATGTTAGGCGTCAGACAGTATGTACATTGGAATTAATCAGGGATACTGCCTAGGAACCGGTGAAGTCACCAAAGGTGTTGGCTCAAATCATGTGGATTTGAAAAGGGTTGATAGCAATGCGGGCATAGAAGCATACCTTTTTCTAAAAACCCAAGCATTTACGGTTGCCGGCCGCTGACAATTATTAGAACACATAAGTATAGAAATTGATGAATAGCGTTAGGTGAGAAATGTTGAACTCAGAGATGTGTGTTCTTAAGCTGTCTTCACTCGCGAATGATACACTGCGGCGATGAGGCTTAAATGGTCTAATACCTAAAAGTGGAAAAATTTCGGTGATCGTTCTACTTGCTCTCGTGCAGCGTCACAAAGAGATTGTCTCTTGTGGTACTAAAAAAATAAACATTTCGGCAAATGCGTTGAAGTGGGATGTAAAGTTTGTTTAAATTCGAATGGAGAAAATTTTAGGGGTCCTTGCGTTTTGAGCCAGCGAGTTGATGAACGCATTACATAAATGGCAAAAGACGATATCATGGCACTACAAATGAGTCGGATCCAAAGTCTGAAAACGATAATTACATGATGATAATCAGACGCTTCTTGCATTGTTTGTATCCAGACAGCTTCCTTGGTAAAATATCGCCAGAAGCTGCATATTACGTAGCAGGGATATACAGATAACCGGTAACCGTTGGTAGTTGGTGGGCTCACTCTGATGTGCCTTCCAAGCGTGATGGATTAACTGATTGCCATCCAAAAACGTTGCTTTGCACTGTTCATACGTAAAGAGGTTCCCTTTTCAGATTGAGGTAGGAACGATGATGGAAGGTACGGAATTTTGCCTTGCAATCCTAAGCGTGAAAGCCACATCCCATAAAGCATGCTTCCGATCGCAAAGTACCATTTGCAACCCATAACAATAGGTAAACCAGGTATGATCGCTAAATACTGGACATTTTTGATGCAATAGAGATGTGTGCGCAGGCAAAGTAATAATTGCGATGCAAATTGTAGCTCAAATGCGGTATAGAATCTATTTTGTACGGCATAATGGGGATGCAAAGATTTTTCTTTCAACACATTCTACTTGGCCCATTGAGTTTGACTTCATACGGTAAATCTGCGTGCAAGCATTAACGTATGCTCATAGACACCATTTGTACACATTGTCAAATTAAATTTAGTAAAGGGGCGCTACTTTTATGGAAGTAGAACTGATTGTTCTTTGCTTTCACCACCCGCAATGACAGATCCAACACTTTCATAAATAAGTGTCCTGAAGTCCTACCTTTGGTCAGTGATTGTGTGAACAGCGAAGGTGGCAGGCCTTTCGAATGAACTACAGCAGAAATCCAAATGTGGAGGTGGAGAGAAATCAGAAATCGGTTGATCCAATGACCAGGACTGTGGCAGTAACTAGTGGGCCATAAACTGATTATTTGCACACAAGTCCGGTTTAGCCTAATGCTGACTCGGAATCAACCGAGCTCTCGCATGACCCTCAGCGTACAACTGATACCTCACATGGTTTATTCTACTGGTCTCTAAGTGGATGATGCTCTTAGTTCGCTTGAAATACAGCACAGCTTTTCCATATGCTTCCGTCACTGCGTTTATTTGGAACTATCATTTCACAGTAACTGTTCCTCATTCATGGCAGCTTGACAACCTTAAAACTACACAGTCGCAATAGGTTTGACTGATCGGTATGATCTTCGCAGTATGCAAAGCAAAACATGCCACGTTTCGTTGCAGAGGCTATACTCATTTTTGCTTCGCTTCCGCACTGCAAAAGGTGTGTTAATAGCCTAAGGTATTTAAAATCCACCCTCCAGTTGTATGAGCATTGTATATGCAGGAGCAGGAGACACTCTAATTCACCACAAGAAAACAGAGTGTGAATTTACCCCAATATGATTACTCTGCATATCACGTTAGATGAGCAAAGTGGAAAAAGCACATTTAACATTGAGAACACTGGATTGGGTTTTAGGCTAGTAGATTGGGAATCCACACATCAATTTTAAAATGCTGGATTGTTTTCATTAGGTCGTTACGTAGCGATTGGAGGAATTTAAGGAATAGGAAACCATATTTTACGCCATCAAATTTGCACCAATGCGCGCAAAGCTGGAATGCAATGGAGCAAAGAGCGGGAAGCGAAAAGCGCAAAAAATGCATGCATAGCTGTTAGAAGTGGCGCGTTTTTAGGGGCTTGGATGACTCACTTGCAGGCGATGACATTGTCCTATTGTTCCACCTGCTTCTGAAGCAGAACCAACTGTTCCTCCGAACGAAACTGACCGATAAGTATTTCACTTTACCTACCAAGGAACAGAATTCTTTTGCTTAACAAGTTATGTCTAAGGTACCTTCATTCTGGCGAGTGTTCAGTGCTTAAGGTAACTCCATCTCACAAACAAACTCTACTCTAGAATATAAGATACACCTTATTACAAACAATTATCGCGAACTTCTTTATAATATATTAGCAATATATGGTACTTAGAGATCGATGCTAACATATTGTTTGTTGGAAAGTAACTGATTTCACCAATCATCAACCTGGAAGGTGATTAGCAGGTAATCGTATCAAAAACTCGGGTCACAAGGCAATTCTAATCCATGATTGTAAAATCGGTGGCATTTTCATTGTAGTCTTCGGATAATCATTGTAAGACACCCACAGCAAAGGAATAATTAAGGCTGGCTCTCAAGGAAAGCAGCTTCAAGCCAACCTGATGTCTGGCGCAGCTTATAAAAAATGTGGCTTTCCAAACTTGGGCCTTGATTGATATGCTAGCAGATCCACTGATTGTGAAAAACCCAAGCGGACCTTTTAACGTCTTTACTTCCATGGATTCTACTTCTGCCACTTTTGTCAGATGGTAAACCACAATCGGAATCTACCGATTCCCTCTTTTGGTGGATGATAGAGGGCCTATGATGTTCACACTTACTCTTTCTCCTAAAATTTCTCCGGACATGGATTGTAATGGTGGGATTGCTGTGGAAAGAGGCCTTTAAACCTACTGCAAGCGATGCAGCTTCGGCAGGAATTTTGTAAGTATAAGGTAAGTGAGGTCCACCATTGCCTTTTGCCCATTGCATCTAGTATCTTCTTTTAGTCCACCTGGCCCATTTGTACATGCGACTCCTGGAGAGTTGTTTACATTAATGGAACTAAAATCGCAATACGCTTAGTGAGCCCGACGTCTTCTTTACCTGCTGGAGAGGATTTCAAAAGTTCTTCGCATATCTGGCTGGCCTCTATGTTGGATGAGGTATCTCTTCGGCTGTGGATTTGTAAGAGAATGCCAGATGCAAGAGCCGTATCAAAATCGGTATTCTGCTTGAGTCTCAAATGGCTTTGCAAAAGTGCTTCCATTTATTACAGCGGATCCTTCAAAAGGGAATTAAATTTACAAAGAAAGCAAGGAAATCATTGTCTCTTGACACCATTAAGAAGATAACTGCATTTTAACTGATGGACTGGGCATCTTTGTTTCAAAGACAAAGTGCTGAATGACGCACTTTCATGTGAAGTTGAGAGGATCGGAGGCTAGACCTCACCAGGTGGATCTGCAGCCCATTATACACTAGCCAAAGAAGCACTGGGATTCCACGTTGAATTTTCGGTTATGAGTTGTAAGTTATAAATAGAACGGAATGAACACCTTTAGAATTATTTACTTAATACCGTTATATGGCATTTGTTCCAGGAATGGGCAAATAACTCTGATGACTCGCTATCCCTTGGGAGAGTCGAAAGTTCGCGCTAAATCACTAGCATACATGAATATGCGTCCCTTCGTCCGTGAAGTCCTCCATTGTGTTTGTCACTGTCCTCCTCTTGCCTGAAACTCCAGTAGCACAGGGTGTTGAATTAGCTTGAAAAATGTAAGTTGAGTATGAGTGATCTATGCACCGAAGTCTACTCCATTGCGCTGCCACCGACGCTTTGCTTAATACCTATTGAACACCATTGGGATGAAGTGTGATATCAAGAGGTGCCAGCCAGACTAGTGCTTCTCTGATGCTATTGCAACAAGTAAGGATTTTTATCCACTTTATAACACCAGACAATTCCTTGTACACCTAGCAATCTTTAAAGGGGGTGGGGGGAATAACGAGATAAAAACAGATTTCCTGCTGTTTCCGGAGGCAAAACAACAGGCGATTTTTAGTCCTTACGTCAAAAATAAGGGTTCGTATGTCAATCCTCATGTCTGCATTTTTCAACCGCAGATCGAATGGCTGATGTGTATGTACCAACGCGTCAGCCGATGACGGACGAATCGACGTTGGCGCAGACATACGCTCACCTGATGGCCTCTGTGTTTTCACAATAGCCTTCGTTATTTCTCGTCTTCACCCAACCTCCTAGCTCCTCTTCTTATTCAAATTGGATGCAGAGTCAACTGCTCACTCGAGCTCTGCATTCATTGCCGATTATTTCCGTATTTTGCCGAACGTGTATTCATAGGGTGAGCCAATTTTTGCATCACTGAGAAGGATCGAAATGTCAAAACCGTATTTGTCGCTACAAAATAGTTTACTGCGATGGGTCTTCTGGCTGCTGTAAAACGACGCACGATTGTCAGTCTGACCATCCTCTGGATTATTGGGGCCTGCAACGGAAAAACAGCGCGTTTGACAAGCACAAATTTTGAGCCATAGTATTCGGGGTGGGCGTATTATTCGACATTGGACAAGCGCTGTTTAGCCTGGAAAAATAAGCCAATGCTTAGTCATTTTTGCTTAGGTAATAGCAGTCACTTCAACAGCAGCACGTCTCCAAACAATTGTTAGATGCAGGGTGAATGTACGCCACAGATGACCACTAAGGCTGCTAGGGCAAATCATCGCTCCACTGAATCACCAGTGTCTTTACGTCGGACAAATATCTTTTCCGTAAATGGGTATTTTTGGATTTTCGTTATAATGTTACCAGTACGGAGCCAGGCATTTACTTAATTTGGCTACTTGTGGACTCACTTCTGACGGCTATGTTCCGATAATATGGCAAGACAAAATGCAAACTCTTGGACGAGGAAAAACATTTTACGATTCAAAAATGGGCATTTTAGTTAATGGAATAGAAATTATTTAGGAAGTTGTGCCTCCAAGATGGTGATTCGATACCGCAGAAAGTGAGGAGGTCGCGTGCATTCCTTATCATTGCAAATAAGCGCTGTACGTGCCGAGGCCTGCATCACTGTTGCTTCTGTCGATCGCAGACATTACCGGAAAAAGCACTGCACAGACAATGCGTTTGATGCACCAATGCCCAAAACGGGAAAATTTGCCCACAAAAGATTCAACATTTACAGGGATTAGAAGTAGCTATAAGAAATGCATGATGGCTATTTATTGTTTCTTGCCTACTTCTTTGCCTGTACCACACACGAATACGGTTTGGCCCACATCGGTCTGTTAGGGTTGCATTGGGCCGGTAGAGGTGCAGGTTCAGAGGAGACAGCACTCTCACATACCATTCACTTTTCGTCATATCGGTCGCGCAAACACTTATTAAGTTAAAAGCCATAGAGATAGACCTCTCAGTTGCATAGCGGCATAAAGATCCACAGCACTGACATCACTGTTCACTGCAGAAAAGCAATGTGGATGCTCTGTCTGCGGAACTGGTCATTGCAAAAATGAGCAGCATCGTAGTGCGTCCCATATTTTTGGGTAGACCCGCCAAAGCCATTTGAGACTCAAGCAGAATACCGATTTTGATACGGCTCTTGCATCTGGCATTCTCTTACAAATCCACAGCCGAAGAGATACCTCATCCAACATAGAGGCCAGCCAGATATGCGAAGAACTTTTGAAATCCTCTCCAGCAGGTAAAGAAGACGTCGGGCTCATTAAGCGCATTGCGATTTTGGTTCCATTAATGTAAACAACTCTCCAGGAGTCGCATGTACAAATGGGCCAGGTGGACTAAAAGAAGATACTAGATGCAATGGGCAAAAGGCAATGGTGGACCTCACTTACCTTATACTTACAAAATTCCTGCCGAAGCTGCATCGCTTGCAGTAGGTTTAAAGGCCTCTTTCCACAGCAATCCCACCATTACAATCCATGTCCGGAGAAATTTTAGGAGAAAGAGTAAGTGTGAACATCATAGGCCCTCTATCATCCACCAAAAGAGGGAATCGGTAGATTCCGATTGTGGTTTACCATCTGACAAAAGTGGCAGAAGTAGAATCCATGGAAGTAAAGACGTTAAAAGGTCCGCTTGGGTTTTTCACAATCAGTGGATCTGCTAGCATATCAATCAAGGCCCAAGTTTGGAAAGCCACATTTTTTATAAGCTACGCCAGACATCAGGTTGGCTTGAAGCTGCTTTCCTTGAGAGCCAGCCTTAATTATTCCTTTGCTATGGGTGTCTTACAATGATTATCCGAAGACTACAATGAAAATGCCACCGATTTTACAATCATGGATTAGAATTGCCTTGTGACCCGAGTTTTTGATACGATTACCTGCTAATCACCTTCCAGGTTGATGATTGGTGAAATCAGTTACGTTCCAACAAACAATTTGTTAGCATCGATCTCTAAGTACCATATATTGCTAATATATTATAAAGAAGTTCGCGATAATTGTTTGTAATAAGGTGTATCTTATATTCTAGAGTAGAGTTTGTTTGTGAGATGGAGTTACCTTAAGCACTGAACACTCGCCAGAATGAAGGTACCTTAGACATAACTTGTTAAGCAAAAGAATTCTGTTCCTTGGTAGGTAAAGTGAAATACTTATCGGTCAGTTTCGTTCGGAGGAACAGTTAGTTCTGCTTCAGAAGCAGGTGGAACAATAGGACAATGTCATCGCCTGCAAGTGAGTCATCCATGCCCCTAAAAACGCGCCACTTCTAACAGCTATGCATGCATTTTTTTGCGCTTTTCGCTTCCCGCTCTTTGCTCCATTGCATTCCAGCTTTGCGCGCATTGGTGCAAATTTGATGGCGTAAAATATGGTTTCCTGTTCCTTAAATTCCTCCAATCGCTATGTAACGACCTAATGAAAACAATCCAGCATTTTAAAATTGATGTGTGGATTCCCAATCTACTAGCCTAAAACCCAATCCAGTGTTCTCAATGTTAAATGTGCTTTTTCCACTTTGCTCATCTAACGTGATATGCAGAGTAATCATATTGGGGTAAATTCACACTCTGTTTTCTTGTGGTGAATTAGAGTGTCTCCTGCTCCTGCATATACAATGCTCATACAACTGGAGGGTGGATTTTAAATACCTTAGGCTATTAACACACCTTTTGCAGTGCGGAAGCGAAGCAAAAATGAGTATAGCCTCTGCAACGAAACGTGGCATGTTTTGCTTTGCATACTGCGAAGATCATACCGATCAGTCAAACCTATTGCGACTGTGTAGTTTTAAGGTTGTCAAGCTGCCATGAATGAGGAACAGTTACTGTGAAATGATAGTTCCAAATAAACGCAGTGACGGAAGCATATGGAAAAGCTGTGCTGTATTTCAAACGAACTAAGAGCATCATCCACTTAGAGACCAGTAGAATAAACCATGTGAGGTATCAGTTGTACGCTGAGGGTCATGCGAGAGCTCGGTTGATTCCGAGTCAGCATTAGGCTAAACCGGACTTGTGTGCAAATAATCAGTTTATGGCCCACTAGTTATTGCCACAGTCCACCTCCACCTCCACATTTGGATTTCTGCTGTAGTTCATTCGAAAGGCCTGCCACCTTCGCTGTTCACACACTCACTGACCAAAGGTAGGACTTCAGGACACTTATTTATGAAAGTGTTGGATCTGTCATTGCGGGTGGTGAAAGCAAAGAACAATCAGTTCTACTTCCATAAAAGTAGCGCTCCTTTACTAAATTTAATTTGACAATGTGTACAAATGGTGTCTATGAGCATACGTTAATGCTTGCACGCAGATTTACCGTATGAAGTCAAACTCAATGGGCCAAGTAGAATGTGTTGAAAGAAAAATCTTTGCATCCCCATTATGCCGTACAAAATAGATTCTATACCGCATTTGAGCTACAATTTGCATCGCAATTATTACTTTGCCTGCGCACACATCTCTATTGTATCAAAAATGTCCAGTATTTAGCGATCATACCTGGTTTACCTATTGTTATGGGTTGCAAATGGTACTTTGCGATCGGAAGCATGCTTTATGGGATGTGGCTTTCACGCTTAGGATTGCAAGGCAAAATTCCGTACCTTCCATCATCGTTCCTACCTCAATCTGAAAAGGGAACCTCTTTACGTATGAACAGTGCAAAGCAACGTTTTTGGATGGCAATCAGTTAATTTATCATGCTTGGAAGGCACATCAGAGTGAGCCCACCAACTACCAACGGTTACTGGTTATCTGTATATCCCTGCTACGTAATATGCAGCTTCTGGTGATATTTTACCAAGGAAGCTGTCTGGATACAAACAATGCAAGAAGCGTCTGATTATCATCATGTAATTATCGTTTTCAGACTTTGGATCCGACTCATTTGTAGTGCCATGATATCGTCTTTTGCCATTTATATAATGCGTTCATCAACTCGCTGGCTCAAAACGCAAGGACCCCTAAAATTTTCTCCATTCGAACTTAAACAAACTTTACATCCCACTTCAACACATTTGCCGAAATGTTTATTTTTTTAGTACCACAAGAGACAATCTCTTTGTGACGCTGCACGAGAGCAAGTAGAACGATCACCGAAATTTTTCCACTTTTAGGTATTAGACCATTTAAGCCTCATCGCCGCAGTGTATCATTCGCGAGTGAAGACAGCTTAAGAACACACATCTCTGAGTTCAACATTTCTCACCTAACGCTATTCATCAATTTCTATACTTATGTGTTCTAATAATTGTCAGCGGCCGGCAACCGTAAATGCTTGGGTTTTTAGAAAAAGGTATGCTTCTATGCCCGCATTGCTATCAACCCTTTTCAAATCCACATGATTTGAGCCAACACCTTTGGTGACTTCACCGGTTCCTAGGCAGTATCCCTGATTAATTCCAATGTACATACTGTCTGACGCCTAACATTTTGCAATGAATTACTTTCTCACTTATTTGTAGACGTAAAGATTTAAATGCCACTACTACGATAACTCTCTTCTTACAGATTTTGAGTAAACAGAAATTACCGCGACAAGGTGATAATCAGAAGTGTTATTAGCTCGCTTCTACTTTCATTCAGACATCATAGACAGCATTCTTTAGGTAATTATATCATATTCTTGGATCCGTGGACGAAACCTCATTCTAACGCTCTGGCGAATTTCATAGTGAAGCATTTGACATCGGTATCGCGAATGTTCATCCTCACGAGATGGCCGGCCGCAGGACCATTTGATTGTTTAATTCGTTAATCAAGCATCCAGGTGGAGGCTTGAAAACAAAATTTTTCGTCTTTTACTCAATTAGCGGTGTTTAGTGAAATACTGAATCCAGTTTGAAGCGAATTCAGACCGATAATTTTGCGAAGTGGAATTAGCAAATGTGCTTTCCAGCAACACCAAACCACTTCTCTTACTTCTTGTAAACTTGTTTTACGACAATGTGTATCTGCTTTTTACCGACCGCTTTTAATTTCTCATAGCTTGCACTGTTTTTTCCCACGATGAGGTCCTTTTTATTTTAACTTTCAGGCTGCCTACACATTAGAGAAATCACAAAACCATCTAGCTCTCTGAAGTTAGCTACGATCTGTGGATTTCTCTTTTTACAAAAGTTCTTTAAGTATACGATGATAAGCTTTTTGAAGTGAAGAAAATGGTAGTTACGCCTTACCATGTATGTAGCTATTAAAAATAGTTTTGCTACAGTGACGTTGATTCGACATTTTAATGCTTTTGGTGTAGACAAAGAGCGAACATAACCGCTCTTCCAAAGTTAAAACAGACATAAATGCCTAAATCAAGTAGAACGAAGAATCTCAGAGTTAACATTTTTTATCCGGTTTCGTAAAAGTCTTTTTGAAAATATAATGCTAATCACCACATGGCGAATCACAAGGCAGACGTTGCTGATCCATTCCCATCCTATGATGCAAAAAATAGATTCGACTATGCTGATGTGATTAAAGTGCTTCATTTTAAATGCGACCAAAGTTAGGTTTTTGGGATGTAACATTTAATGATTAGAGAAACTAGCCAAGATTTGATATGCCTAGAATAGCTGAACGTCTATTTACCTAGTTGACATTGCTGGCGCGTTACTTTGCTGCATTCGCAGCATTGTCAGTGTCCAAATGTGCTTAAGCATCCCTAAAAGTTGTTAATATTTAAATCATGCATAAAATCCCAAAGTATAGTCAAAATTTGCTGATCGCACCGCAACAGATAGTGGTAAATATAATCCATTCATGGATTTGCATAGAAAGGTGTTCAAGTGTTTGATAATCCTACTATGCTGTAGGCGCATGCAATTACTCACCCGTTTCATGAATCGACACCTTTGGAAGCAGCGAAGGATCCTAAACACGTCTAACATGGTCTGTTATAACATCAATGTTGCAAATCAATTGTTGGTAATATGCAGGGTAAGATGAGTTCCGCAGGCATAACTGGCGCCCATAACTATGTCGTTCCTTCCCTATTAGTTTAGCCGAAAGCCTTATACAATTTGTTGGTTATGCCGAAGTGGGGTCACACTGTTCAACCAACGGATTCTATTTAACGGTCGAGCAAAATGCAACAGTCTTTCACATAGCAAGGTGGGCATATCGCTTTTGACCTGTCAGTTCCCGACTCGTGAGATAGTGTGATCCGCTCCTCATTTGTGGTCAGACGGCACGGGAACGTGGCTTCTACCAAGACAACGTGTACCGATTTGTTGGTGCAAGCAAAACGCTTAATTGCGAGATTGGAGTATTGGTAGTGGTGACGACAACGAATGACTGAGTACCGACACCTACGCCAAACGCTTGGGCTCAATAATTTGGCAGATAACTAAATCCATTATCATCATTTTGTTTGTAGAAAGACAAAATCCATTTCATTGAGCTCAAAATTGTCAAAGTTTTAGCATGATCCAGCGGCTTACTGCACGAGCTTACCCCAACGCACTACCACATTAATGAACGTGCCTCCTTATTATAACTGCATAAGAAGAACGTTTCAAGATCTCTTCATTGCCTCTCCAGCGCTGAAGTGGAACAGATTCTGACAAAGCCCATAATAGGTTTAGACAAAATGAAGCAAGTGATTGAGGAAACAATACATTAGGAAGCAGTGAAACAAATGTTAACCCATGCAGCACGGGTGAAGGGAGTTTGGTAAGGTGTTACAGATTATTTAAGTACACTGCAGACACCTCAGGTAGCTCGTCGTTGCTGGTTTTTGCTGCTAAGTGGCCCCAAAGCCACTGTAGTCCCATTCCCATCACCATTATTATTTCTGCGAGATGCTCAAAAGATTTTAACTTCCATCACAAGCGTTGACATGCTTTTGCCTCCTTTCATTTTCAACATATACATGTGCCTAAACAACAAATTCAACTGTCCTCATTTGAGTCTGTTGCAATGCCGAATGACTACTCAGCTCTTTACTTTAAACTCCTGTGCCCGCCTGTCACTGCGAAAGCCACTGATTCTGGCAGAGCGTTAATTAAAATTAATCATTTTTACTTCAAAGCAGTCATTTAAGGTCCCCATTAAGCAGCACACCTCTGGATCTTACGTTTCACTGCTGTTATATGTCTACGGAAACATACATTCTATAGAAATTAGAAGTTGTTGCAAAACGTAGGGAACTACTTCCCTTCGAAACAAGTTGCAGCATAAGGGGTGTGGCATTTGTGTCAGTGACGTGCCACAAATGCCCACACAAAACACGATTATTTTATACCTTCAGCAAAAAAGCTGTAAAATTGTGGAAGTTATAGTGAATTTTAGTCCTTAATGGCTGTTTAATAGTAACTATCGAAATCCAACATAAATCGGAATGCATCAGGATATAACTTCTGGTGTTAAAAGCAAGTCAACGAAAAACATATTTCAAAGTCACAGTTGGAAACTTGCCAGTGCAATCCCATTGCCTCCAACACTCCCTTTTCTTATCATATTTATAGCCACAGATTCTAGCACCTCCATAGGTGAATATTCTCCAGTTACTGTGGTAGCCATAAACGAAAGCGCAAAAAGACCATTTATGCGTAAACATTTCTTGTGGAAAATATTCGCAGCTTTTAATCACTCGAATTCGCCTACGAAATTTGAAGACAATATTCAAGGACCGGCAGCTCATTTGCCCATGCTCCCTAGACAGAAGCGTTTACGAAGAAGGAGGGAAGAGTGGAATTATGGTCAAAGAGGGCTGACTATGGTGGGTGGATGGATGAATGTGTGTCTCCACCTAGGCAATTATCCAACTGCAATGACGGCAGCACGAACAGCTGCAAGTTTAGATGATTGCGGTAAGTGCGAGATAAAGAGGCCCATGCTACCAAAATTACAAGCAATGAGTTCCGATCAAACGCAAAACAATATTTGTGGACACCAGATAAGTAGTGCACCAAAATAAGCGGGAACATGACGAATGCTATCACAAGAGCTAAAGTCTGACAATGGTAACTAATCAGTTTGAAAATTGGAGTTTGCTGTTAACAGGAAAATCAGACAAGCACATTAGCATTTATGGCCTCTAAATCTGGCCATGAGTCATGAAATGTAACAGTCACGCTGATTGCACATCCGCTCGGTCCCCCAAACTTCGGTATGGAAAACGCAACATCAAGCAATACCAATAAACAATCGTTATTCGAATGACAATGAGAGGAAATCCAAAAGCAAAGCAAATGAATGTACTGTGTGATGGTATTTCAATGGGCGTGGCTTAAGCAGAAGAATGCAGCGGCAAAATCGTGACAAGAAGTTGGGTTCATCAGTGAATGCAAAAAAACGTAGCCCGAAATAGTCGTGAAAAAACCACACATAGGTCAGGTGGGAAAAAAAGGGCAAATAAATACCAGCAGAACGAATTAACTTCCACTGAACCAACGTGAGCAAACTCCATTCATTGACAGCACAATATCTCCACATAATCCATTTTCCTTATTCTAAATGCTTTTTTGCTTTGGAATCTACCTACTAATATAGAGATGGGTGAGTTGGTTTTGGATGCAGACTATGTACACTTAACACTTTGCTTTTGAAGCTTATTTTGCATTGCTCGACCCACCTTCCCTTACTCAATTTTGATGTTCCACACCGCCTTTTTGGTTTACATTTGCATTGCGCGCCCATCTTACACATCTGCTCCACCGACCTATTCCATCACACACGGATGAACGCCATTTGGACGCGCGTATAATTTTGAATCGAATAACTTTCCTTTAGAAGCTTCACATTCTGGCTCACCCAATCACGACTTTACTGTGTATGTGAGGATGCGATCCAAACGTTAGCTTTTGCCATTTCTATTATCTCTTCCTCCCTTTAAGTCTAAGTTTACCATTCAATATACAGCTCGGGTAGTATATATGTATCTCACCTTGCTGGACTCGGTGGATGCTTTCGCGCAGACTTACTGCTGCTGGACCAAAAGGTTCTACTTGAGTCACCAGAAACTATAGCAATAAGACAACTGCTAGAGTACATAAGATGATCTATACGTTTCATGCACAAATCAAAGAACTGGGTCCAAATCATTGCATTAGTTGAGGGACATGGAGTTCAAACAAATCATGATTGAACTTGAAGGCCGTGAGGCACGGCTGTCAATGTTTCCTTCAAGAGGCGAATTGATGGACAAAAGCAAATTAATTTAAGCCAAAATGGTGTGTGGATGAGAAATGTGCAAGTTGGATGGAGACAGATGTTCCCTTCGTTGTTGGTGGTGTCTTCGATGGGCGATTGAATTTACCGCGTGATTGGCAGATGCGTCGAATTTATTAATTATCAAAATATTGGACACTTGTGTGTAAACTAATCTGCACTTCGTTTACTTAGCTACTAACAAAGTAGTTTTAGATACAAAGGTCAGACAGAAGCAGCGAATTCTCCGCGAAGATTGTGAGAAGCAATGGGGTAAGATCGACCCTAAAGCCGACATATTTCTAAGATGTCTTCCTAATAATATTCACAGAGTCGAAAGCATTTATTCATGTAGAATCGATATACCCTTCTCTTAAAAGGCTTAACGCAATCAAGCTAATTGTCTTCTCAGCATTAACCTTGTAATGCGGTGAGAATGCACATCACCGTAACAGTTTAACAGCGATGTCATTTTGGAAGTTTTGAGGAGTTCAAGAGGCACGCGGTCTACTTATTCAATGTCTCAAACAGAACTAAAGCGGTTCTACTGCAAACATCAACGCTGCTAATTATATAACTACCTGTGACTAGCAAATTCAATCTACTTAAATGTTGAAATAGGTTTAAATGCTAAGATTCATGGGAAGGAAGTGTACGAAAGCAAAGATTCACATTTGAAGTGATTACTCTAACCGATTTTCGTGCTGCGCAGTTAATAGGAAACAGCATCGCTCTTTTAGGCACCGGTGAAAGCAAAGCATAAATTGGTGAACCGCCCTAGGGCAGTCGCATTGTTTGTCCACCTACAATGAGGGGAGTTGCTACACACCTTAAGATCGACTAATGTGGTGCTCTTAAGGCTCTGGTTTTCAGTCATCCGAGTTCGCCAACGTATGATGCGCATGAGACCTAACATTTGCTCGCCCTCACTATGCAAGCTTCATTTAATGGCTAACTAAAGTGCTGGTCAGACTTATTGTGCATAAAATGGGGCATGAAAGCCTTCTTGAGATACTTTGTGACACTTTGTGCCCTTACTTATTCCCTGCTTCACTGATCTATCCTAAAAGGTAGGCAAATGTCTACCCTTCGTATCATTTTTAGCGAGTTTTACAGGATAGTGCCCAAAACTATTTCCAGATTGTGAGTAAATTTTGGCGAAAAGTTCATTTCTCCTCGCGCATACTGCAAACTGCTATCACTAAACCGATGCATCTTATCAGGTGCCAATAAAGTGGTTAATTTACAAGTCAGTGATGAGTCAAAATTATACCAATTCTTGCTGTAAACAATTATACCAAGATGACTTTGCAGCAAATCTACTTGCTGTCTACCTCTGTGTAACCGTGAAACTCCAATGTCCCTAAGAAGGGAGACATCGCCTCCATCTCTCCGTCAATGGCATTTTAAAGCAGGTTAGCTGAACTAGTGATGCTTTGTGCGCCATTATATGGGGAAAACCTAAAACTCGGTGCTTACATCGACTTAACCGCCAGGAATCCTCAAAGCCACCTCACGTATACCATGATTTATAATGTGACATCTCTCCTTTGAATCAACCAAAAATACTTGAGGATAAATCGACTAATGCTCTTACGAAATCACAACATTCAGTTATCCAGCATACAATTTCGACTTGAGGAGTATCAAATTAAATTGACTTTCAAAGTACTCGTTCGTCTACTCATTGTAAAATACAGCTTTCATTGATTGTCTTAGTTATGCAAGGTACATATGATTTTGGTGGCAGTTTTTTAAATGGTAATAAAATTTGCAACTATGGCGTCCTCATGTGTGCACAGTAGAGCTGGCTTGAGCATTGGACAAGAGGTGGGACATTAGCGTCGTGGTCCATACAGCGGCCCATAACTCGACAATAAGCAAGCAACAGACACGCGCCCAAGTGGGTGAGAAGAGGCACCAAAGTTATGGAGTCGCTATTAAGCAACGCATGATTCCTCCTCCTCGACCAATGAATAACCGTTGAGTACTGCAACAAAATAACCCTGTACACATCCATTCAATTTGCCGTCTCTGAAAACTGAATAAGGTAGACTGGCTACCATGGGCAGTCATTGTGAGTTGCAGCAGCTTGCGACCACTTCGATTGGTCTAATTTTTGCAAGAATTGGTCGGTCCTCCCACCTCTTACCACCCTCACCTACACTATTCTCTTGAGTAAGCCGTAATCTTTCATTCACAATACAGGTTACGGCAAGACTCTAAAGCATTCAATTTAGCTTTTACAACGTACTTGATTCAAAAGAAATTTCGGCTATGTAGGTACAACTGGTGTACTTTAAAACTTCATGCTTTTGACGCGATTACTAACGAGACTATTGTTGCCGTTGAATGCACTTAAGAAAATGCATTATATAATGGAAATTTATTTGGAGGCTGAATGCAAAGACCTTTTCACATGCTTGAAAAGAAGGCAAAAGTTTACTCAAGAGAAGTTGTAGCAAGTTTATCTCCAATTTGCAATCGAGCGTATTTTATGTTCGGCTCTTCAAATTTGTGTGTTCACAATAGCATTGGTATCAAGAGCGACGCTATGGCGACTAAACTAAACGAAATGCCTATAGCTCTGGATGGCTCTTAAATCGGAGTTATAATCTTAAATGCAGAAACGACTTCTTAGGACCTATGGAAGTATGTATTCAAATGTGATGCACTTGAGTGATATAAAAGCATGCGAAATGTGCTCTTAAGTTGGTAGGAATATGTAGAGGAGAAATAATGCGTATCTGTACCGTTAGTGTAAATTATCAAAAGTAGACGTTGCTACAGATGCAAGTTGTAAGCTTATGGCCAAACAAGCGTCGTGTTCGATGCATTCAGACAATGCGAACAAGTGCCTTACCGTCGACAGCGTGTATCGCCGCAGGACCTGCAAGATGTAAATATGTCGAAAAGTTGGCTCAGTCAGTTGGTCTTATAGTGAATAGATTAGCGCATTAAGGCTAATGGAACAGCGTTAGCGCATGAACTTGCCAGGGGAAGTCGTTATTTCTTAAGTAGGTCAAAGAAAATTCGAGTTAGAATCTACGTAAAGAAAGCTGAATTCTAGCATTGTTCGTAGGAGAGTGAGAGGGAACGCTTACTTGTGGTCCCACCTTCTGGCGAAGACGAAGTGTCTAAATGTAAAGAAATGTTACGCACGATGCGACAGACAACTTCTTGATAATTTACAAAGCTTTGAGTGAACACATTACAAGCTCATTGAAACTTATAGGACATTCGTCGCAGTTGAATTCTCCCTCAAGACGGCGTCGACATCAAAGTTCATACATGAGTTTACTGTGCTTAATTCGTTAAGCTTTCACGTCTATATCAAACAATCAGATTCTGAATCCTGTTTGGATTTTGTTAGCTTAAGTGGCGAACGTATTCATTAATCTGCGTTTGGTTTGGGCACTTTATAGGTGATTCGACTTACCAATGTTTGGTTTTGCTGTTAATCAAATGACATAAATTGACGGCGCTTTAATGCATTAAGGTCAATAAAACAGCGTTAGCGCTTAAACTTGCCAGAGGAAGTCGTTGTTTCTTAAGTAGATTAAATAAAAATCGGGTCAGAATCAAGGCAAACAAAGTTAAATTAACTGATGCGGGCTTATTTTGACACGTTGAATTCCAGCTTAATTTACAGGGGAGGGAGAAGAGATACTTACATGTAGTCCCACTCTCTGTCGAAGACGACGTGTCTAAATGCGACAAATTGTTGCACACGATGCAGAGAACAAATTCTTGATAATTTACAAAGCTTCAGGTAAAACTGCTACAAACATATTGGAACTTTTGAGCCATTTATCTTTGTTGATCTCTCTTCTATCAAATCGTCGGCATCAAAACTCAGTTGTGAAGTCATTGTGCTTAATTCGTTACACACTCATGTTTATAATACACGCTCAGATGCTAAATCCTGTTTGGATTTCGGCCAACTAAATTAATAACCGCATTCAATGATTCGCGTTTGGTATAATTAATTTTTAGGCAATTCGACCTACCCATGTTTGGTTTTGCTGTCAATCAAAAAGACAAAATTGACGGTGCTTTGTGCGCTGGTCTGGTCGATGAGCGGTTGCAGTACTGCATAAATTCTCACCCAACTACTTCCCCATGAGATCACCTTACAAACTTTGAGAGGAAGAGCAAGCCACTGCTTGAAGTTAACTACTTTGGTTGTACTATGAATTTAATTATCAAGTGACGCTAACTGAACCGTACCAGGGAAGCTTAACATTTGAAATTCTAATTTGCCGGTGTGTCTCAGGCAAATTCACATCTAACATAAGTTATGGTAACGTGACGATATTTTATTGCAAAATAGCTTACTAGCTACGTCCTGACTTTGCAAAAGTTTGAATAAGTGGCTGAGTTGATCTAAGTGTTACTAGGCCGTGTTGCGCATTAAACAACTGGTAAACCAACTTATAAGAACTCGGCTTTGTCAAACGCTCACTCGATTAACAATGCTGACTGGAACAATGAGTAAGTCATCTAAACTTACGTCTGCATGCTGCCACCTCCGGTGATGTTCCTGCAGATAGCAATACGACTTAGTATCACATGAAAACAACACTACTCTAATGTCTTATAGTTTACTGCAACAAAGCGCTATTTTTGAACTTGATTCATTTATTTGTGCACAGCCATGCAATTCATATTCTCTCACGCGATATTTCATAGAGCAAGTTAAGCAACGATTTTTAGCGGGGACATTTGAAAAAACTTCAAAAGCCCAAGTGGTTTCACGTACCGTTTTGCGAGTAGTCGATGGATACAGCCACTTGGGATGTTTTGCCAGCGAATACAAAGCTTTCATGGGTTGTATTGTTTTTCGCTTGAAAAACCCCATGAAATACGCGCAAATTTTTCTCGTTATCCTTCACCAAGGGAACTGAAATTGTTGCACAGTGATCAAAATTTGGGATGAAGCTGGTTAATTTGCGATAAGAGGGTATTATGTGTCAAGTATTAGGTTAATCCGAAACGGATTGCTGCTAAAATGGTCTTTGAGGGCTATAACACTCAGCGACATTGGGGAATCAAATGCTCAGTGTTAGTTGCAGACAATGAAATTCGTGAGGACATTTCAATCAGTCGAGTGACTTCTGTATATAGTCCGTTACGTTCGAATTATGCTTCGTTCATTTCAAAGGGCATTTGACTTACCACAAACATCACTTAGATCGCCTGTCTCGTTTTGAGGTTCAGTTCCCACCCAAGAGCATACTGTTTCCCCGCCGATTGCAAATTCAACCTATTTATCATATATGTACATAGTACACATCTATATTTTTATCTACCCATTTGCACACAATTCACTACTAACCCCATGCCGCTGCAGATTAGCCGTTTTGTGCTAAAGAGTTGCTTGCATCATTATTAGCAAATGCTGATTAAAGAATTGCAAAACTCTATGCTAATGAAGTAGCAAATGCTGCATTCATACAGGATACGAACTTTCAAATAAGCCACACTTACCTTTGATGTACTGTCTTCTCCTTGGACGGCGAAACTGACATTAAACGAGCTCATGCCCTTGACAAATCTTGAGAGTGGGAACGACGTGTTCACGTCTACTTCATCTACCATGCAAATGGGTTTGACAGGTCAAATTATGTTTACTTCTGGCGTTACTAGCTTTGTAGAGCATCAAAATGAACTCTCGCGAATGCATAGCATGTGGATATACAAAGTTAATCATGGAGGAACAATTTAATAGTCACGCCAGCAAATTGATAAGCACGTGAACAGGACATTCGCCCTTTTAAAGGCGGAACATTGAACATGCTGTTTTGATGCGGCTTTAAGGTCCCTATTGTGTTACTGGTAATCCCACATTCGGTGAGCATGTTTACCTGGACTGGGCGGCGTAAAATTGCATCGTGGCACAAAGAATGTTGTCACAAAGATTAGATTTCTGGGATCCAAACTAAAAAGCGTCAAACTCTCCTGCGCGGTCACGTTCACGGTTATGGTTGTGTTGTCTAAGGAGAAAAAATCTCGAATCAATTTTAGGACTTCTCTTTGCTGCAATTTGTCAGAGGATTAAATGGAGAACACATGACTTCATATTACAGCAAAGGATGGTAACAAGCCATTTAAAATAATTTTTTCCCAAAGTAGAATGCTTGGTCGCGCATTGATTTTAAATCGACTTAGATAGATTACAACTGCCTTCTTTATACTATACTGGCATAAATGGAAAGACCCGATTCTGTATCGTTGGCTAATAATCCTGCGTTTCAGCATTATACACTGATGCATGTAGCTAGCTGCACTAATCGAATGTTATTTCCCTTGGGTGTTTGTCAAATCATAATGCACGTAGATCGAACATAACAGTGCTGCTCTTACAAGGACTGCTCCATATCGTGTTGTTGACATAACAACTGCCATTACCAATTGATAATGGGCTGAATATTGAATTGCTGCTGATGAAAGCATTCTAAAATAGGTTGCAAAAGTAAGCAGTAATGCATGCTTAACAATACATATGCGAACCTGACTTATCATTAGACTTCCTTTTTGATTAGTGCAAGCTGCTCTATAATCTTCACAAAAACTAAACACATCTATAGTTACTTCGGTCTAAAGACGTACTTCGAAATTAATTGTTGCTTATTCCACTACAGTAATAAGCTTACGAAGCTGCTGTTAATCTGGTAATACAGTGGACCCGGCGATCCAGACTCCGTTCCAACGACTCGTGATCCCCATAGCGTTGGAGTGATTTCGCCTTTAAAACATCAAATTTGTTTAAGTTAGCGCTACTACACCGTGACATCAAACGTGCTGATAATTTAGGCTGGCTTTAAATGCTAGTCTTGGTGCACCAATAAGCTGACACGTAAAACGCGTTGGCTGATAAAAAGAGATTTCTGTTTAGTAAAGCAGTATATTCAATAAATTCTATTTGCCGCATGCATGGACCTACCCTTCTGACTTACATTCGAAATTATGCAGAGCGAAAATGAAGGAAGGAAAACTTACATGAGCAACTGGCAACAAAAATAAGAACTGCAATGATTCGAAACATTTTACGTGCTCACGACTGACAGAGCAGCTTGTTTGCTTATATACAGTCTCCAATTGGGTCTCGGAGCTCTTATTGGTTAATGTGATGAAATTGCATCCAACACTGTGTAGGAGGACCCCCAGCGTCAAAGTGCTAACTGCTGTTGACATCATAGATGCGTGGGTCTGAGAATCGCGGTCGAATCGAACGATTGTAGAAATGTGTTACGACAGGAATACAGGCATGTTTTACGCAGTCATGTGAGAATTCGCCAAAAACTATGAGCTAGAGGAAATGCTCTTCTTGCAGGTGCATTCAATCAGGGTTTCGTTAAGCGCAACTCCCTTTTGGTGACTATTGACTTCAAATAGGTGTCTAAAGGACTGATCTACGTTGAGATGGAAGCACAATGCATGTCCTTTTATAACCAGTCATGGCATGCATTTTTCTTCATCCGCTTATTTGATGGAACGCTTCTATAAAAAACAATTTTGGGTTCTTTTAATCTTCACCTTGTTGTGTCAAAGCAGTCGTGCATGCAAATCATTAGTTGAGTAGCCTGGAAACTGTATCAGTGCTGTCTTATTGCTTGAAAATTCGTGCAGAATGCGAGTTGGAAGACCATTTTGCCTTGCAGACTGTGACGTTTCATCGATCTATGTGCATTTTTTCCTGCAATGATAGTTTTAGCTCTTCTGGATGAAATCGGAGGCGGAAAGAAGAGAAGACAACTGTTGTCACTACGTGGCTGCGCATTTTTCTCAATCAGTGACAACGAAGTAGCGGTTATAGTTAAGGGAACCCGTGATGTCAATTTCCTTGTTGGACAGATTCACCTTATAGCTGGTTCTTTCACCAACACCTCGAGTAACTAATAGTGAGGCATTTGTGCCCCAAGTTACTTCTCATGTTTCATTTCAACTCAACACTTTGGTCTTGTTTCATGCATCACCAATGACCTAATACAGTTAAAATTGAGGCCCTTGAAAATACACTCAAAACCGACTTATGGAGAAATGTTTTCTGTGGGTTAAACATTTATTGCCGCTATGAATATTAAAACCTAATGAAATAAGCTATTATTATGCTGCGTGGCATTTCGCAGCATTAGAGCCTGCTGTGATGGCCGAAGCAAGTTCGGGGTATGAACAAGCTTCAATTAAGCCCATGTTAAAAGCGCAGGCAGAAATCAATTTATTTGTGCTTCATTACGTCCACACGAGTCTTTCGCGCCGCCTGCTTCATATCGCTAACAAGTTCTTCTGTTTGTTCCGTTCAGTAGTGGCAGTAGTGACTGATGTCACTTCCTAGTCCTCATCTATTTCCATCCTTGCGCCGACCTCGCACAAACCACATCTTTATGATTTCACAGTTTAGCTAGACGAGAATTAATTCGTTGGACCTATGCGGACTTTGATTTTGGAGGCGTAGAATATAGTCACGTTTTGCTAAGATGGAATGTTAAACTGAAGAAGAGTCAGCAAAGTGGTAATAGAGACGTTTCCCGATCTTACATGACCAAGCATGCTGCGTGCTCTTGTATGGTCCCCAATACGACTTCGTCAGGACGTCTAGTGAATTTGGTAGGGTTACAGCTCCAACTGATGCAAGAATTATCGTGAGTATCAGTCACATGATGATCCACTCCACTTGCACAGCAAAATGCCAAAGGCTATGAAAAATGAACAAGAAGAGCCAATCATATGGAAAATGGGTGGAAGTACATAAGACAAAGTGATGTAATGCGTCCTGCGTCTGCGACGCAGTTAAAAAAAACAGTGGTCTATGCTCTAGAAGCACGTGCTACCATTGCTATCATGTAATTGCGACCGCACAAGAAAATAATACGCTTCTGCCGACTGGGTTTTCATGCACTTTCCTTCACCCTTCAGCTAACCCAATTGGACTATAAAACCGGTGATTCACAGTGTGTCAATCGCAAGTCTATCCTTTCTGAGTCTTCGATAGCTGGAAAATGCTAAGAATCGTGGCAATATTGCACCTAAGCGATCACACACAACTCTAAGTCAATGCATACGGGGGTTGCTCATTTTACGTCCATGCAGCAGCTGAACGCACATCATATTTCTGATACTGAATCATGCGCAATCAGCAAAGATAAATTAAAATGAATGCATGGGAGACTGATAAACACAAAGCCATCTCTATGTTATCCATGCTAATTTTGCCGTACAGGATAATCGTTTTAGTTTAATGTGATGATAGAAACAGTCAGCTACCGTCGGGCATAAAGTTAGGAACTCGCAGTTGTCGCAAGTTCAGCATTGTTGACTCCAAAAGGAGAAGCTATGGCACAAATAGGCAACTCTAAGCCATCCTCGTAACCATGATTCCCTTTTCACTGATGAAATTTTAACCTTCCGCTTAGGTGACAAATAAATTGATTTTAACGATGAAATCATACCAACCTCTTTGGAAATCATAACCATGACGATGCATGTAATTAACTTATGCTGATACGAGCCTTTTAAAATGCTCATCAACTTTCGGGACTAAGCGCGTTGACTTGCCTGTACTGGGTCATTTGCAAGGCTGCCTGCAATCACTGGGGACCATCAGTAAGACTAGCATCTTATTTTTGGAACACAACGACAGAGGAAGAATGGTGACTGCATTTCCGATACAAGGCCACTTGAGCTGCAGATATTTAAATCTAGATGAACTCATTCTATTCAGCTAACTGAGGCTCGCTAATTCCACTGACGAATGCACTTGAACACCTATTTCTCATATCTGTTTTTTCGTCATAATTTGTGTGCATCATCAGCGTCACCAGAAGTTGCCTACGCATTTGCACAAGACACGCGCCCACTCATCGACAACTACGGTAAATTCACCGCAACCACGACGATGGATAATGAGTTTCACGTCACGTACCCATTTTCATACGCAGCCAGCGAGCTCCTTCTCAGACATGGTATGAATTTTTATGCATTCTACAAAACATCGCCTAATGCATTCAATTATATGCGAATGGGAGTGATGTTAGAAGAATAGATCAGCTGAAATGAGCAAGATGATGAGAGTGCCAATAGAACCAAAATTTCCACAGGAGATGACAACACCGATTTAATCAGGTAAATGCTACAGTGGAGGGTTAACACATAATTTGATGATTTGGGTCATTTTCTAAGTTGAGGAGCCATACTATGTCAATGAAGTGATGACGTCCCACGAGTTGGACCAGTAAGTGCTGTATCCGTATCTTAACGGCAACATCCCCAGAACAACGTGAATCGCCTATGACAAACTTGTATTTACCTCAAAAAGTCCACACGACCGCATTGTTCGTTCTCGATGGTTCCACGAGTCCCATTCTCGCAGTTCTTGCCATATAACATGGTTAGGGAATTGTTAACTCAATACGTTACCCACTAAATGGCACCATCCGCAAAATTAAAGGATTTTTAGGTTAGATGGACTTATTTGGTTGTGCTTCCTTTCCATGCTGTCTCATGCACATGTTGTCTCTTTTACCTACGCTCGTCAACCTAAACTTACATCCGAAAGTTTACAGAAGGTACTGCACCACTGGTTACCAAGGTGCTGAGCTTTTTCAGAGGCCATCGCGTACGAGGTTTTTATTGCAAGCTCCGTGGTCTACGTCATACTATTAATTCAATTTCACAAAAGCATAGTAGTGGTAAGGCATAAAAAACACAAATATGGATTCATCAGTGCTTTGTTTTGGATCTGTGAGATGGCTTTACTTTTGTGAGCAAGTGCAAACGTGGCAAAGGTGTACAAACTGGAGGAAACTTCGTCCAGTCTTACAAACTCTCATGCCAAAACAGAATTTGTCATCCGCATCCACGTACGAGTGCAGGCCAACCAGAAATGAATGTGGCTTCTATAATTCTTTCCGGAAATCATCACTCTTGTTAGGCGCCAGCAACATTCTTCCTTCGTTTTACCTTTTGCATCCTCAAACGTGTACCACATTTCCAATGTATTGGTAAAACATGAATGCACTTTCACGTTATTTTTTTTATTTTTGCGGTAATATTAGCTCCTAGTTATCATCTATCAAGACCTGACTCATTATATGCAAATACAGGGTTAAATTAACCCGATTCTTACACGGCAAATGCAGAAGAATTGCTGGCTTTCAGAGCAGAATGACGTGCTATAATGTTGCACATGCAGGGCTTGTTCACCGTTTGAGTAGGACATGTACAAGTGAATGTTTATAGCTTGGTTACGCTTAGAGGATTCTATAGCAAGAGTGTATCATCACAGTTAAATGGGACGTAGTACATTGTTTGTTGGAACTACCGGTTCCGGTCAAGGTCACAGAGGTGGTCGTACCGCCCCAGCTGCGTGGGCTGGCCTCCGGGCTATGCCAGCAGCCTATTTCCCTCTGTCCGTTGAATATACATATTCTACCCTGGCATTCTGCCTTTTCTTGCTTTTAAGGAAGCCTCAGGACGCTACATTGGTGACAGCGGAAATTGGACCCGACTCTTTATGGTTTTATCCCGATCTCTACGGCCTGCGGCCTGTTGCAGCGGTGCGAAAGAAGCGCATGTGCTACGGATTGACCACGAATGACGTCCACCTCCGGCATCTACCCCTTCTCCGTGTTCTACAAGAAAGCTATCAACAACTGAAGCGACACTAGCCATGGACCACCTGGAAAGTTTCGTTTCGAAAATTACACTTAATGTTCTTGCTTACGGAGATCGGCGTGCTAACGCCCCCTACGGACATACTAATGGTCGGCAGAACCACTTATTCTGGACTTTGTTTCAAAGCCAGGAGAAACTCGAAGTCCAATGCACTGCCAAGAGGGATCACTGACGTTGATGTCAAGCATCGCCTCAATCGCGTCGAATGTCGGCGACTGGCATGGTTAGCTCAGACGTACTTGTAAATATGCCAACGTGGACTCATGCGCCGTGGACAAACACGCAGGCGCATGTACATTAGTCATGTGGTGAGTGCGCACCATGTTGCAGCCCCAATTTTGCGCTTGCCTGATCGCCTCTAAAAATGACTTTTTGGGAACGGCTGTAACTACGCAAAATGGTTGCGCATAAAATTGATCGCTGAATGCGAGTAGAATAATTTTTGCAGCCAAAACACGCTAAAGTTTTCCAGATTTGCACCTGCCTAAGAAGTTTTAAGGATGGCTGCGCTTATGATAAACTTATGCCTTTTTAGTCAAACTCTGTTTAGTTTAGATCTCAGCCTTCTTTTTCTCCTTCGTGAAGCGATGAGTGTTCACAATGAGCATTTGAATAATCTGCATTTGCTTACTTCGCACAGGGTGAAAAGCATTGCTTGCAGCGGTAGCAACAAAGAGAGGGATAGGTACGCGACACAAACGATAAGTCTTATTCCTAGGCCTTGGTGCTCGCTTGCTTTTGGCAAATTGATTAGTTTAATTGGATCTCATAACGTTTCCAGGATTCAGTGATGCTTGAAAAAGAGATGTCTGGAATACAACTAAGTGATTGGTACCAGGGGTGTGGCTTATCACAATTCACGAATCAAGTAGTCGGGAATGCACAACTTTTACCACGATGGAGGAGAAGACTTGGCGGTCCTCGAAGCGCAGTGGATTCTTTCAATACATCTAAGTGATTCTAATCAATCAGCAATCCATTTGGTGCGTATTTGAGCAAACGTGTTGGATTAATTAGATTGCACTTGACTATACTGGCGATAACAAGACATATGGGTATGCTACATGCAATGACAAACCACTAACATGTTTTACAATTTTCTGATTAGCCAGAATATAATTAAGATTAGCTTAAGCCTCATCAACAGTGGATGCATACGCTCTTGTGAGTTGGCATCAGTGTTATAGGCAGTACAAATGTTATCTGATTTTCGTTCTCCCAAGCATGTGAAATCGCGAGATCATGTACATTTCCTAAGATTTTGGCAAATTTCGGTAGAAGTTGCGCCTCATAGAAGTAGCTTCTAAGACGAACTTGCTGAATGTTTGACGCTGGAAATGCCTCTGAACTCGAAAGTCAGCACAAGATAGGGACATGTGGACTATACGTGCAAGATTCGCAGCATGCCGTGAGTGGTGCAAAGAACTTTTGATGTCATTCGTCGCTTGCTAAGGTACAAGAAATACGCCAACATCGGTGGTTATTTTGAAGAATAATCTGCTCAGAACAGGCGTCTATGCAAGCGTATTTTCTGCGAAGGTAATGTGGAGCAACCACAATTCAGATTGTTCAAAGCATGAGGCAACTGTTGATGGACTACGGACACTAATCCAATGTTTTGGCAGTTCGGCTAACTCCATGAGAGTTACATTTACAATCATACTTGATCAAGCACAAAATTCGCACATCACTAGAGTGTTTGGGAGCTCCTGTTGCGAAACCCCTATAATTACTAAGTTAGATCTATGAAAACCTTCATTATAACAGTATTTTGCGCAAAACGGACAGGTACCCATCATCGGAATTGATGAGATGACGACGAATGCTTGCCTGCAACTCCAAATCGGTTTCAACGCGTGTGCAGACTTCTGGTTGGATGTAAGCAGCTTTGGCATTATTGACAACGGTGGTATTCATCTGGGAATTCATAAGAACGCCCCCTCACTTGCACAGAAGCTGCTAGTTAGATATCAAGCTCGGTACGCAGCAGAAAATAGAATGGCAGCATCTACGTATAAAACCGATAATTTTTGGCTCAACTAGCAACGATGCCTGGCACTTGTGCGTTTTCTTGAGAAGACGGTTTGGTTAACTGCCAGAAAGTTTGTTCATGCGGAAAAGAGCACTGCATGTGTGGTAGAATAATGTCTGCAAACAGAGTTTAACTTCGCATTAAAATGCAAGTCGACTAACATGGGAGATACTTTATGTGATGAGTCGCTTAATGGAAATGTTTGAAATGCGTCGATTAATAAGACATGGGTGACAAGTCAGTTATTTCTCACCATTGGGCGAAGCAAAGGTCGTTCTCACCAGTATTTTATTCTGCAACGCTTGAGTTTCTTGGTTTTACTTTGCAATAACTAACAGCAATAGAAGTTGTTATAGTTAACTCTTGCTGCCCTTGGGCCACTTCACTTTTTTATAACAGGACGTTGGCGGAAGAAGTGATGGTATTTTAACCAATCTGTATTTGCAGGGTTCATGGCTGAAAGGCGAGCATTGAAATGGTGGGGCAAAGAACCCATTGTTAGTATTTCAGAAGATCCTTTAAATTCGCATCCAGATGAATTGGCATCATTACTTTGAAAACAATTGACCGTCCACACATTTCACACCACAGGACCACCAGGAGACGACCCCTGAGTTTGCAGAACTAATCCCATCAAAAGGAATTTGTAACCTCAAGTGGAAGATTTGTCGGAAGATATATGCAACCCTTGCATTATTTCTGCGTTAAGTGCGTCTCTATTTCATCGAATACAATGAATGCGTAAGAGCTTTAGTACGTATAAAGGATCCTATTCGCCACAAATACATTTAAACAAATTAACTGCTATCAAATAACATTTACATCTACCTTTGCTCCATTTTCTAGCTGACAGAATTGAATTATTTTGATTCTCGCTACTCATCAAGTGATATTTTAAAGTAGCAGAGCATAAATACAGTTGAGTGGCATTTAGTTGTGTGTTAGAACTTGAAGAGAAAGTTAGGAAATTTATGATGCTCTTGCCTAGATGAGGATGTGGTCATACATGTTCCCTATCAACTTGTATATATCTAGAAGTTGGCTAAAGCTGGAATCGGTGGAGAGCAGTGCATTTGCCCTACCTCTTTAAACGTTTCACCATCCTCAACATGCTATCAGAAATGCCCGTTCACCTGCTTATTGGATAACTTATGCAGTCAACTCACGATCGTGGCTATATTTTTGATGTCACTCCCGCGATTATTCGTTACATTGCTCCATTTGGCTAAATTTTGTCATATGTTCAGTCGTATAGTCTACAGTAATCGCCACCTTATTTGGCACAATCGGATGTCTAACGAAGCTAACCTGACCATGCATTTCCTTATCTTCTGCAGGCACAAAGTGATGGAAGAATGGTAAAGGCTTGTAATGGTTATCACTGGTGGCAAGGTCGATGTAGGAATAATCGAAAACATGCGACTTGAATGGATGAAGCAGAAGTTATTTGTGTCGCGTGTGCGCAGGCACGCACTGATGTCCCAGCTACTACTCTAGGATGAAGCATATGACTACAGCGACCCTTAGCGTGATGGAACAAAGCAGTAGTGTGGCGTCACCTTACGTGTCGCAGTCCGTACCAAAAGAATCGATGGGACCTGATGCAATGATGCGTGACGTGATGCTTGCATTATCCAATCAAATTTGCAGTGCCAAGTTAGCTTTGCTCAGCCTGATAAAAGCTTATTGGAATTGTTCTACGGTACAATTGCAAAATAACTATAGTTGAAAGCCTTACCTTACTGGGCCATCAGCTGTAGTAAAATGAATTTGAGTTAGCAAAAGCTCACTTGCAACTAAAGTATTTTAGTGGAGTATTTGCACTTTATTTCATTCTGCACGAACAATTCGTGCCAAATATTAGCAAAACAGGAGGGTCCAAGGCATTATAAGCATCACAGCAAAAGGGTTACCTGCAGAAGCGACATGAGTGCATGTGCTCTTACGTTGCTTCCTGCTTCGAACATTCTGCGCAGCATTCTGTGCAGCAAAGACGTATTTCTCAGACCCCATTTAAAAGGGATGAAGTTAGGGGCAGTGTAGCGCACTGGAATCACCCTGAAGCAAACATTCGCGCACTCAAAAGTGTGGTTAAATGAAGTGACTGATAAGTAAATGAGGCGTTTTAAGCCACAAAAAACACAGACAAAATGCAATGTTTATGCCACTTCTTTTCTACGCACAGTATTATCCGGTGCAGAATCGCTCCACGTTTCATTGACCTTGAACATCTGCAGAAGTTTCATCGTTGCTACAGGAACCTAAGACGGGTGCTGACATTTGAGAAATGCGTTTCCTTTGCGTTTGTGTTCTATAATTCTTCGGTTCTATATGCTTCATAATATTCACTAGCAGCATTTCTTCTCGATTCGACGATTTGGAAACTATCCAGCCAAGTGAATTCCAAACATATTTTGAAGTTGAAATGCATCCTTCCATCTTTTTGCTTACCTTATCGTACTAGATGAGAGATGGTTCATAAAAATGCATAATAAAACTAATTTTCTCCTAAATTTAGAGGCAGGCAGCATAGCCTATCTGTTTCATTTGTATCTCAACATATATCAATAAATGATAAGGTAAAAGTTCAGGCAATGGATTATCGCAAAATCTGGAAATTTTCCCTCACCTCCTCTACAGCATGTAACGGCAGTGTGTTCTTGCACCAAATCGTTCAAGTCAGGGAGTGCGCATGCTGATAATGCAGCGAATCAAATACCTTTGTCCAGATTGACCATTTGTCGTAAAAACTGTTCACTTTATGGCTATGGTGAGGGCGGAGAGGAGACCGTTATACTGCTACAGTAGTGCCAGTAAGTACTTCAGAGTAAATTACGTGTTGTCTTCTAAGTAATCATCATAGTACTACATCTCCAAGGGGCTGTCATCTCAAGAGGCATGTTTTGATAACGCATTTGCTCAGTTCGATGACTCAAATGTTAATAGCACGAGTACATTACAATGAGCACCTCAACAACTAGTAGCGATAGTGAGAGCAGTAGCACAAATGCTTGTTCAAGATTTACATAAAGAAACGGATTACGGAAAAAAGGCGAAGAAAAGAAGTGGCCGTAAAAGTGGGACTTACATCGTTCGATTCCCATCCAATGGACAGCAGCTGCTACAATCGCAAAAGACTACATACAACGGTGGAGAGGAACGACTCACGAAAACGATGAGCAAAAGAGGCAAACCTCTAATATAATCAGGCCCTTTCCAATGCAAATGTGTTATTGCCTATGTACGCTTATGATTTTTCATGCATCTTCATGTGTGACGATTGATGTTTTAGTCCACGACGTCGTAAACTTAGAAATCACCACGCCACACTTGACAGAAGTCATAGAATTTTGGCGACGATTGCCCAACGAACACTGGTCACTAAAATTAATCTCACCGTAGACCAATCTCACTAAAATGTTTATATGTCCTTCGAACACTCGGAAAGGAAAATGGCGGCACACTACACCTCGTATTCATTCTTCTTCACTTTTGCAGTAGGGTTCGAATATTCCATCCAATTTCACCTTATCCAGCAAATTTTAACCTAAATGACCTCCTTTTACCTGGCGAAACAGTAGGATTTAGAAAAATTGCCTTAATAATGGCAAAGATCTGCGATAATTTGCCGATCTGATCTGCAGTTGGCACATAGCTCAACAATGCCGTGGAGAGCATGTCGGTGTCTCCTTCTTAGCAGAACCTTTAGTGCCTCCGCTTGCATTTATCGCAATAGCGTGCTCTGAAAAGACTCAAACACCCTCTCAGGGAGTGTTGTAACCGTGCCCGCACCCAATGGGCATAATGCCAACGTAAATATTGCAATTGTATCCACGCGGCTCGCGTGCTACTCGACTTGCGTGCATGGCTGCCTCGGTCGCTGGCTCTCAAGCCGCCTAGCACGCAGCATTTGCGGCTCCTTCTATCCTTGAACCCACCGATGTCGCTCAACCTTGCAGACGGGCTCCGATTCAATCTGCCTCTCTGCCTTTTCTTAACGATTAATTGTTTTACATCCTCCTCAGTATCATCCTGCATGCCTGCCAGTTTGGCTGGAATTCTGTCGGTTCACAGGTCTCATTTTCGGCTTCTTAACCGTTGCGTCCATTGGTGCATTTGTACAAGAAGGAGATCGAAAGGTATATTCGTTAACTCTTCCTCACGAATGCCTTCTGATGATTGTTTCTTTGACCGCTAAATAGCTTAGATGCAAAACGCACCAACTTGATGGCATTATCGAATCCTACTTGTAATTTCGTTAGCTTGTGATGATGAGTACTGGGACCAATGCGTATTAGAAGAGGGATAAACTGTAGGGCTCTGGAATTCACGAATTGTGGGGAGGTGGAAGGAATTTTCGCTGTGAGAATTTGAGTAACTTGGAGTAAGCAAGAAAGGTCAGACTGCCGGTTAGTTGATACTCAAATGTCTAATACATCGCGGAAATGGTTTTGCAGGTGCTTCACTAGAGTGGACAATACAGAAAACTTGCTGATGCTGTTTTTGTCCTTGGTGGCAAGATTGAAAGGTGGTGTCTATAAAACAACACCTACTGCGTATTAAATCGGTAGATTCAGACTTTCTCTTGACAGTGCGGATACTAATTTCTTATCCTTATAGTTAACGCAACCTATTACTACTCCCCTCTCAAATGAATCAACTATCAGGGCAATTGGATTCAAGACAATTTGCAAGTCTCTGATTAACTTTGATCACTTTGCGTGCAGCTACCTTACACCCAACTCACAGTCACGCTCTGATGCCCGGACCCACCTCCAGGATTTCTAAACACACAGGCCACATTAGCCCACCTAGAAAATGAAAATAATTTGGCCGTTCTCAAATGCCGCATTAAGTTCTGCTCGCGCAGTAGCTATCATCGTATTCACAACTCAAAATCACAGAAAATGTCGTGGTCGTCTTGCCGATGGACTTTTACTAACTACACCAGGTGTGGTCTGTAGAGCCAATTTCCTGAAACCGCAGGATGGGATCTTTGGCCATTTGAGGAAGGCACTGATGCTCTTAGCTTTCCGAAATGTGATGCTATGCACTTGATCGAAATAGATTCGTCAATTTGTTCACTCTGCTCCTTTATGTGCATTAGGAATTGACTTCTCAGAGTCCGTCACCACCTTTTCAAGACAGCTGTGTAGGAGTTAACTATCACTGCATTAAATTGTTTCAAACAAAGAAAGGACTATGTATAACTCTATTCATGCATGACTAACAATAAAATGGCTGTAGCTCTGGATAAATCCACTGTTTAGAAGTGTGACTACAATCCTGGGCCTCGTCGCATTAGGGCCTGCAAACGTGGCGATCCAAATCTTAGCTTAAATGTGACTGCCATCGGGACCGCGCAACTCATCGACAATATGGTCAGTACATTGATACATGCGTATTCCCTTGGTTATGCAACTTACCTTCATCGCAACTTACCCCATCGCCAGGAGACCTACAATTCAATCTGCACCTTCTGGGGTTGCGATACCCTCTATTATGTAAGCAATGCTATGCAAAATGCTTTAACCTTGGATCGCTATCACTATATCGACCTAAGCCCCTGAGTATGTGTCATATGCTCATTAATGATGCGCATAGCCATGTTTTCTTACTGTCGACAAACACCTGCTGACGATACACATACGCATACGATTAAGGGGTACGAGAAGGAAAGCATGTGCGTGTCTGCCGTTAGTTTTTGAGGGGTTTTCGATTTTATGATGACTACACATAGTTAGCTTCTACACTGCCTCCAGTATGCCGCGAAGGGAGGGCTGGATTTCTTGAGTGGAACTTGTACCCATGTTTAGAAAGTCACCATCCATTGTGTGCATCGTAACTCAAATAATCGCTTTATCATTAAGACCTATGCTTCAGCATCTCACAATTCGGATGCGTTCCTGTCCAAATGTCGGCAGTTCTGCCATAAGCCTTCCTGCTAAAGTAGTTACAAATAAATGCTCACAACAACTCCTTCACAAACCACCTGTCACGAACCAGACAGTGTGAGTGGTTCAACTTTACCCCTTTTCCAGCCTGTGAAGCCGCTGTTATCCTAAACTAGATCGCTCACCCCTAGAAATGCGCATGCTGGTAATGTAGCGAGTCACATGCCTTCACTCCTCATTGAGAGATCGTCTCCTCATTTCTTATGCCTTCAGTCTGCACCCAGATGAAGTGGTGAATTTCTTGACGAGGCTAATCATAATGACTGGCGAATTTTCCAGAAACCGCAAACTTGTGGACTTTACCTGCCTATGGACTCTAACTACTCCTTGTTTACGTTAATTTTTATAACTCATTTGCGAAAAGAAGGCATTGAACCGGCCAATGGAGGTGAAACAAGTGCACCTAAGCGATCAAATCACGACGGCTAGTTCTCTTACAAGAGCGTGAAATGTGTGCGTTGTTTTCTCTTTCCTACGTAATTAAGTCTTGTACAAAGAGCGATTTCTAATTTTGTTGCGACAAAGCAATCGGAATGATTTAGGAGTAGATCACATGCAAATTGTCAATTGAACAAAAACAGAAGCATTTCCCTGGACCAGCCACCTACGAAAATTACATCTAATGTGTCATGTTTCAATTTAATGACCATTTCTCCGCGTGATCGCAGGTGCCATACGACAAACATTGCGAACCCAACAATGCAGACTGTCAGACAAACAGCATTTTACAATAGTGACACGAGCTGCTTAACCTTGCGCCAAAAAATATAAACTCGTTGAAAATTACATTAGAGAGCTGCTAGAGCATTGCTTTAACGGTCGTATTCTGATCGTAGCAAGCCGCACAAGGATCACACTGCGAAAACCCTTACCATATGACAGCATATCTTAAATGTGCGAGGTAGAAGAAAAGTTGGCTAGATGTGTCGAGGGAGCTGCGATTGCAGTCACATTAGGCTTTCAGTCATAGCGAGTCCTTGACTAAGGGAATGACACCCTTAAACATATATACAAATTTCAATGCACTCTCTGCACATTAGCTAAATTTAAAGTGGCATAAAAGCTAACCCGAGAATTTATCGCTTAAATCCACCCCAAAGTCCGTCTTTGCGCACTTCGGTGCTTACGAGCGTAGTGGTTGGCTGTGGAATAGCTCACACGAACCAACACCCAATAGCCTTTATTGTGCGAATGCAAAACTCGCCTTGTAGGTCAAGAACAGGATGTCTGATAGGCTATTGTGCATGCAAAGCAGGCCTCATAAAGGCGTCGGGAGCTGTTAACGCAAAGTAATTCTGGATTGAAGATGGGCTTTTCATTTCACCACATTTTGCTGGCTATCTGTGTTTTGGCTAAAGGACCCACAGAAGAATGGGGTAAGATAGTTTTTTAAGTTTAACTCTGATCACCATAAAGGAGGAATCATTTAACAAGCATTATTGTTCCTTAGATTTGAGAGGTTTTCATTGTTGCAATGCTTCACTTAGAAACCATGATGTAAGCGATTTCATGTGATTGCATCTACCAAATTCGAACCTCTCATATTCTACCATTTGGAATAATAATTTTGACACACGTTATTACCTGATGGCAGTCCCTCAAGAACTGCGTGCACCGTGCACGCACGAAAATGATTGAATGTACAGTAAACAGTTGAGAATCACAGGGGATAATTCGATGCTGCCCAAATCGTCTGCAACGTCTCAATCGAACCAAAGTGGACCACTGAGAAAAATCATTGACTCCATATTCAAATACTTGTTTTCCTTCTACAACACTTGATGCCAATTTTTAGGATGTCTTCCATGGGACTTGGTAACAAACACCTTGCATATTTTGTAGTTGCCTTTGCATTGCCACGCTGCTAGTGTACTTCCCCTTAATAGCACAGGGTGGAAAGAGACGACTTCAAGAATGGGATGGATAATTGAGGCTATTGAGGATAAGCGTTGGGTCCAGGAGGGGCGTAAACATGGCTTTGCTACCTGCAAAGTGCAACACTGTAATTACCAACTTCTCCAAAGTTAGTGATGCCAATGATATGCACAAATCCAGACAGTGGGTCCAACGGACGAGGACATTTGCGGGACATGTGCATTCGCACTTTGTGCAGAGCGCAGTGTTTAATCAAGCTCACTTAAATTAGGACGCATGTCTAATTTATTTACAGATGCTCTTAAAGCGTTGATGTAGGGAATTAACAATTCAACCCCAACACCAACTTTATCCAACGTCTCGACGCCAAATGCGTTTCATAAATTCGCATCAATGTTCTCAACACAGTTGCCGGTTTCCTTAAGACATGTGCTTTTGATCATATCCTTTTTGCCACAAGTGCGACAATTCGGGTCATTGTATTCTTGATTTACCCCCTTCGCATACATCAACTAAACGAACAAGTTTGGAGGACGCCCAACATAAGTAGCAGTAGCTTAGTCAAATCCATGAGACAGTTACCCTTGAATTTGACTGTAACAGATCAAGCAGCGCTGTTTAATGTGGAAACAGGTAGCTTTTCATTTTACACCACCCATGCACTTGCAATCGAAGATGTCATATTTCAATAGAAACTGCGTTTCCCAATAAATTACAGCCATAGTGGAACAGAGAAGTTAAATCTTGTGTCTTGAAAGCATGAACACCATGAAAGTTCTTTTAGTTGCTGCTACTATTGCTATTTTATACTTCTGCATTCTCGTACCATTTTTGAAAATTAGCTGAAACAACTTTGTCAAGCATTTCCCATTCTAATACCTTTTGGAACCTAAGATGACAAAAGGAGAAAAGAGAGAAGCAATCTCGCATGGGTCCTCAGACCCATCAGTTAAGTGGGTAATCCCAAGCCTGGCTGAACTCCACACAGAACTAAAGAGAATAAGACATCCTGCTACAGGCTACCCAGAGTCCCTTAGACAAACCGAAGGCCGCTAGCAAAATGCGAAAGAATTAAAACGCCATCTTTAATGCAGAAATTCATTGCAATCGCAACTCCCAGAGCAATGGTAAGAACGCTCTCTGATATTTCAATCAGGAAATTTCTGATTTTTCGCCCACGTATCCACTTCTGGATGCACGCACCAAGCCTACGGTGTATTGTTTGGCAATTAAAGAAATGGAAGTAAAGCGATGCGTAGATCCCGTGTTTGTGGGTTACATGACCCTGAGGCGACGGCAATCACCGCATAGTGTTCATCGACATGAGTCAAGTGGCCCTAGACAGATGGAGTGGCATGTATGTATATGACCCTAGTGTTAGGGCACGAGATTCTGGGGGTAGCATTGCTTTTGCATAGCTCTCTAGGTGTTGGATTACTTGATCGCAAGGACCGACATAGACTGGCAAATCCATCCACAGTGGAATGATGTTTTAGTTGCATTGGAGCGACATGTTTCATGCTACACTCGCCGTTTGTCTGCCCCTTGAATGTGTTAAGAGGCCCTCGTTGTATCTTGGCCATTGTGCCATATTAGGATAAGTCGACACCTAAAACATGACGGCAGTCCCAACGCCATCTGAGTAAGCACATTCAGCGCATTGTCAGAGCGTAATGTCATTCCCCGGCATTATAGAAAACGCTGCGTCAACATCCTCCACTCAACTGTTTTGTTCGTCGAGGTGAACGGATTCACGTCAATTCACAAATCTTTGGTGTATGCTGATCATTCTATGTGCCTTTATTTTTCCCTGCTCACAATTGTACTCGGATATCTGACTCGTTCCCTTAGGTTTCAAGACAAACAGGTCGCACTAATCTGTCCAGTAAATGGAAAGCTTTGGGCACTCAGCTGTCACATTAAGTCTCGCCAGTGCAGCAGTTATCATTGACGAGCAAATCTGATAGCGCTTACAAAATGAGCAGTTTTGATCTAATTTCGCGACTCCTGCATTTCTTGAATAATTCATTTTCCAAGGTGCAGATGCGATTTGGGGCTCTACTGCACTGAGGTCCGTTACCGCGACAAATCAAATCTTACTTTAACTGTATTTAACATCAGCCACATGACACCAAAATGGGATCGATGCATTGATTTGTGCAATCACCTTGGCCCATGGTCACGCAATTTATGCCCAATTAATCCACCTATCGGTCTCACGTGACTCATCACCAGGCCATCCGCATATCGACTTGCCACCTTCTAGAGCCACGACACCCATTATCACGTGGACAATGCTTTGCAAAGCGCACCACTCCTGGGTTGTTGCAATTGTATCGATCTAAGTCCAAGTTTCCGTGTCACGTGTCGAAAGCTGACGCACACGGTCAGATGACTTTACAACAGATTGACACTGATCTATATCCATGAGCCAAGTTGCGGGCATCAATATCTGATGGACATATTGATTTTTTCATGCCTTGCGAATTCGGATTCTCCTATGCAACAGTCTGCCATGGAGCATCCTACCGATCAGCCTCAAGGCTACTCGATACTTCCAGCAAAACCGATATACACTGTGAACAGAATATTTTGCTTTCTAAGTAGCACATGCCATCGGTACACGTGCGTTTGCGCCTCGGAAGGAAGACACTGGAAAAGCTCCGACTTTAAACTTTATTCTCCCCTACTTTGCCTTCCAATTACTCACCTACCCGTCCATATGCACCGCAACTCCAAATCATCACTTGTTTGCGGCTCTGATTTAGACATTCTGTAACCGATTTCCCAACCATTTCCTTATTCATAAACAAGATTGGTAAGAAAAGATATGACGGTTACCACAAGTGGTTTAGCCCTGGCCGTAGTTAAGGCCTCCTGCATTAAAGGTGACAGGCTAAATGTTAAGTCGCGGAGAAGATTTTGGACTTTGTTTCCGCTAACTTCCGATGCAGCGACACAGTTAAATGCTGAAAAGGAGATGGGAGAAGACGCCTCTGGTCTTGTACACACCAACTGCATTTCCTTCAAAGCGGGACAGAGAGGCCAACACTCTTCTCTGTTACTCACTGTATCCCATTGCTGATCCACATGTTAATGGTTTTGCGTACGGGAAGTGATGCTATGATAATACTGCTGCAAGTAGTAGACTGCCGCAATCCTCGCATTCACTCACCCACCCACCCGAATTGCCACTGATGATAAAGTCGACCTCTACATGATACTGGCCAGATGGAAGCCCAAAAGAGCGGCTTGATTTGAAGAAAGCATCGATTAAAGCATGCAATCATTCTATAGGATGTAAACCATGAGGAAGGTGGATAGTTTCGAACTGCAAAAACAGCAGACATCACTAGAGATCCCCTCCGCTGTTATTCCTGATTTCAGGACAGAGTTTCGGGCCTGTAGAGCAAAGAAGGAGACATCGTAAGGTTGCACTGGTGTTAGGAGGGAATGTATAGGGACAGAGACGGAAGGGAGAGGTTGCGCGCACGCAATTTACGGGATATTGGGACTTCATACTCCGTCATCATGTCTAAGCCTAAACGTTTGTACGACAAACACAAACGCTGCTTTGGCAACTCGAGGCGGCAGTGCCACTACTATCACTAGTAAAGATGCATGACTTTGCTATACCACCTGGTAATTCGTGTGGTTAAACGATGGTGCTGCAAGTCTGCTATCACCAATCACAAATCGCACTGGGTTTAGTGCTTCATGCTCTAAGCCTCTGGGCTCAAGTCGAAATGCCTCACTTTTGCCACTTGCACTCGTACCCACGCAGGCAGTTGTGGGCCAGATATTGCAGCATAATACATGATGTGATGCGGCATGAGCCAGGTCTAGGGCTATAACTGGGGCTATGCAGCTCTCACCCATCTCTAACAACTCTGATTATCCAGCCGAGTTCCCCACGCACTTAGCTCTTACCACTCTAGAACCCACTTCTCTATATATCGGCCTCATTGCCTCTGCAAACATCTAGGTAATAACAACCCTTGCCCTAATTCTCTAGGCATTTGCCTCATTTTATTCCCATGTTCTGGGTTCCATCAACCCAGAACTTATCTCCTCCTCTCCACCTCACTCCTACACCCCATTTCTGGCTATTGTCACCTTGGCACCTGATTCTTCCCAAAACAGCCAGCGTTCGCCTGCTCACATGTATCGAACGGGCAAAAGAGAAGGCTGGAGGGTGGACAGCCGACAAGTAAAACCTCAGGCGGTAAAAAGGTGCATAGATATGATCAAAGGTCTGAGGATCTAACCAAACAGCAAGTAAGTAAATAAATTGAGGTCAGTGACCTAACAAAATAACCAAGTAGAAAGGCAACAAACTTGCCACTTGCTCTATTTCCACTGCCTTACGAGACGCGGTCAAAACCACATATCCCTGCTGGCCGTGAGTCTTGCAGATGGCTGAATATGAGGTACGAAAAGTCTATTATCCAGTCTCACGAATTAGTATTTCAGAACAAGTATGGGCCAAAGTCGGTCGCTTAGTCGCCTCTATCCATTTGGAAGAATGCAACAAGCATTCCGCACTAATAAGCTCCGGCGGCCCAGGTTCCGTCTGCTTAAAGAGGGGAATTGGTGAATGGTCTCTATAAGCTACTTATGCAAAAGTTGCGTTGTTTGACAATAAAACAAGTTGTTTTATTATGTTCTAATCACTTAAAAAGGATGTGATTTCACACTCTACTATAACCTAAATGAGCAGCATGCTTACCATTACAGAGCTCTAGAAGCCACCGTATTTAGCCAGCAGATAAGTTTGCAAAAAATTTTTAGTACAAACTGCGGTGCTTTTTTTGAACTACCGGTTCCGAGTAGAGTCACAGAGGTGGCCATATCGCCCTAGCTGCGTGGGCTGGTCTCCGGGCCATGCCAGCAGCTTATTGCCCTCTGATCGTTGAATATATATATATATATGTTCTACCCTAGTATTATTGCTTTCTTTTGCCTTCGAAGAAAGCCTCGAAACGCTACATATGCAAACAAAGCATTGCAACATAACTATTACACTGTGCTATTATGGAGATGCCTAGGAATAACCAACATTCTCATAGCAAGGTTGGCAGAAGGGAAGCAAAGTAAAAGGGTGAAATCATCTGCATTAATATTTATATGATAGTACGTTGTCGTATATCATTATGCTGGTGTATTGGTTTCTTCGTTACTTTTGTTAACCTCTGGTATTCGGCTGCAGATACCAATGAATGTGCATGGGAGGCAAAGAAATGTTTGACGCAAAAAAATACTATTCAATAACATGTACTTAGGAAAATTATTTTTAGGGTAATTAGGATGCACCATTCAGTATTGTGGTTAAGTTCGTTTTGTATTTTATTCCAACGTATCTTCCCAAACAAGGTGCTTTAGGTTGCAGCAAGAAAAACTATTTAAGGCTAAAAAACTAAGTTTCATGCAATAGACCTGTCCTTTGACCTTTTCTTTAGGATTAACATTTTTAAACCGAAAAAGTGCTGCTAGTTTTACAGGTTTCAAGTTCACTGTCTTTAGTGCATTGCCTGCCGGTACGGTGGACGTGGGGAGTTATAATGACGGTTGGGTTTCGTTCAGATAAGCCCTAATTGTCAAAAGGAGCTAAACTGCCTAAGGGGTAACCTAGTAACAAGTAATTTGAAGTTGGGTTTTGTTAGTTCTCCCTACCTTCCTCAGGTAAGAATGGTATCTGGTCTGTGAGTCGTTTTGATGTTTTCGTTTCCCAGTAGGCTCTGTGTACGTGTTACGCTAAAAAATCCGCTCTTGCTCCTTTCTTGGCCCGAATAAAATTGCGTTGTTACTGTTGTGCTGCCAAAGTTTCTGCAGTTTCTATTTTGGTATAGCGACCCGTGCTTATTGGACACGGGAAGAGATTTGAGCATGCTCCCGTTCATTGGTGAGCTGCGTCATGTCTTCCGCTACCTCAGCAGATGCAACCCAAACAAATTCAAGTCGGGGTGGTAAAGATGTTATTGCGAAGGAGTCGTTTGTATGCAGCCTACGCCGCCTTCAGATCAGGTGTCGATCTGTCCATTTAATAGGTAGGGTTGTCGTAGGACTTCACTATATTGGCGATTGCTTCTCTACATTTCCTTTGTTTTGACAGCTGTGAGTGTTTTTCGGGTTGGTGACTGTTGAAACTGGAACTTCGAACTGTGACACTTAAAATGGAAACGAACAACCACGTGAGGAGGTATACTAGCTCTATGATCTGCAACTTTTTCGAGGGACATGGACCTCGCCGAGATTCTACTGCTGATCAGGGCGTTTTATTGGTTGGCGGTCGCTGACGAATCTTCACTGAGACTGCTGGGGCTGCAAAGTGCGCTGCGATACTTTGATTCCTGCGTTCGTGACGTGGTAGACAGAAAGGACCAAATGTTAGTGCAAATGAAGGACTTGGATGCGTGGAGGAAGAGACTTACTAATTTGCAAGCCCTCATAAGGGTGAGTTGGCTGGCATTGGAAAGCCCCCAAATCATATGCAATTCGTTTGTCATCTATCTACTATAGTGAAATGTGCATCCCCACCGTACAGTGTAGCCTTTTTTATCTGGCGCAGATGCTGTCAAGTGGATTGGAATCGCATGATGGGAATTCCTCTTTGATGGCTAGAGACTGTGTTGCTCTTTACTTTTCTGTTTTCTATGTGGTCCCCTTGTTCATGTGGACCTTGAACGAATGTCGTTCTACTGCTGCCACTGTTGGTGCTAGTTGTTTAGGTGCGTCATATGTACGTCAGGTTTCGGCAGGACTGATTTTGTGGTCATTATCATCCGATCATGCCATTGTCTGATTTTACGCATTTGTGTCACAGACCATGCCTCCTGTTTTCATTGTCCGTTTAAAGGAGTAACTGGCTTCCCTTAGTCTGTTACTTGCATAATTGTTCTAGCCTAACTGAAAAGGGTGATGTATGGCGGGGTTTGGTGTGTGTGCATGTGTTCTTAAGCAATTATGATCACGACCAGTTGGCAGAGTGTTTGTGTCAGTATTCTGGAGCTACTGTTACCGAATTAAGCTTACTGCGTGTTGGTAAGCAAGGGACAGTAATCTGCGCCATAACATGCATAAATATCAGCGGTGAAGCATAAATCTTATCCTTCCCAAGTTGGAAATGTAGTGCATACACAATGCATGGTGCATTAAATAAGCATATTCAAGTAGAACTTTTGAGTAGAAAGATTACTCCTGCTTTACTTCTTATTGTTCTGCGTTTTCGAAGGAAGCCTTCTTAAAATTTACACGCTATTTGTGGCATACATAGGTTTTGAGGACTATCAAGCGAATTTGTTGGTTGTTTCTGCTAATATCATCTTGTTTATCAACGAGCAAACAATCAGGAAATGGGGCGAGAATTTGGGTGGAAGTGACTTGAGTCAGAATCACTTTGCACTTGTCGTGGGTTCGCGTTTTCGTTGTTGTCTTCTTGCAGCCGAATAGGATTTCCATGCTGTTTTTCAATGAACTGCCGAGGCACGCTACTCCGTACCGTTTTTGTAATGGATAATCGTGCTTTATTCTATTTATACCTATTCCAGGTTTACATTAAGGATATGGAAAATCGTCGGAACCAATGTTAGTGCCACTGGTGTCTCACGTAGTAGTCCGTGTTTTACGTGTGCCCAGTGCTTTAAGGTGTAAGTGTATGTGTTCTGCGGAATGAACCAAAGTTATGCAAATACCTTTGCAGCCTGCGTAGAATGTGATGACGCTGAAAAGAATTTGTTGTTAAAGCGGACGAACTGTCCCGTTACTTCCTTTTGTTCTCCAACCACCGTCGAGATGTATTTGTCAATCTCTCATTGACTGTATTCTGGGTGCACAAAATCATTCAAACTGCAATGATTTGCATTGCCTGTACAACTTGATTCCGTTGTTGAAAACATTTAATCTATCTGTTTTCCTATTTCTTAAGCATTTTCAGGGTGACAGTAGTGATTCAGATCACTGTAACGACCGTGGACGTCGAGAGGATGGAGAGAGGTAGTGTGGGAAAAAGAGGAGGTGGCAGAAGTTCAGCTGGGGCATTATCATCGGAGAGGGTGGGAGCGGTGTTTAAAACGGATGCTCTGCTACGGACACTACCACAGCCACCCTAAGGCTTAATTCGTACGAAATTACACAGAACTACTAGGGAGGGTTGGAGACCTCCTGTCAGTGCTTTCTGACGCTCAGAGCTGCAGGTCTCGCTGGACTCACTGCCGTGCCTTTGACGACAAGGCCCGGTGGGGTGCCCTCTTCCCCCTTTTGGCTTGCATATAGATGCGTTTGTGTGATTTGTCTGCGATTTTTCGGGTTAGACTTTCTTTGCCTGAGTCTTGGTTTCTTTGCAGTCGGTGGGGAAGGAAATGGAACCGTTGGGTGGGTGTTGGGAAGCTTGAGAGTGTTTGGTTATTTCTCAACATGAAATTGGTAATGACCAGTGTAAAATGGACATCTGAAGGATCAACCTTGGTAGGTTTTAATTCTCTACCATCGTTGAACTATGCGTATGCATTGATTTGGTGGGGTAAAAGTTCGCCTAACAAAGAAGTGAGTACACGGGAATCCCATGTATGCCATTGGTTTGAGATGCTGATAACGAGCCCTTCTGTTCATAAAATTAAACTTATTGCATTCATTTTCCGTGCCGCGGTCGTTTCTAGTCCGCATGACCACCTGTGATGGTTGGTTTATGAGAACGAACTCCTCAAATGAGGGCTAGTAGAGGTCGAGGACGTTGTTCGAACCATGATGGGCACCTTACGCTGAGATTCTTTATATTTTAGGATTACCTTTAATGCTTCACGTTTTGACGTCTACAGTGTGTGCCATGGAAGTGCTAGCGTCACCTGTGCTGCTTACCTGGGCCCTTCTTATACCTATATAATATCCCCAAATGTAGTTTTGGTCCAGACTTGGCCGAAGGATGAGGTTTCTTTGCATTGGGTTCTGCCTAGGTGGAGTGACTCATGGAATGAGGTGTGAATGTGATCCCGATGAGGGGGTTTACGACTATCTGGGCGCGCCTAGTTTTCTCGTGAGCCATTTGAAACAAATTTCAGGATAATGAACGTGGAAATCTACGTACAGAGAGTTTAGAACTGAAGACCTGTCAGATTAAAAAATCACTAAAAATGCAATCATGTGGTATGGATGGTCGATCGACTTTTTCATACTTTAGGGTTTCATTGCAAGGGGTCGCTTGATTGTTCACTTGGTATGGTTACAACGTCGTGGCGTCAAGTGGTGCTGATGAGGGCACTACAATGGATGCGTAATATTGGAGAGTAATACTGCAGATGGGCTGGTTAGCAAATCACATGAGCTCCTAGACAATGGGAGGAGGTCATTAGTAATAAAATGAAAGTGATGTACGCGCTAATGCTTCTGCCGCGTCTCCACGATTGGAGCAGCGAAATGTGTGAGATGGTGGGGGTAGAGAGGGCAAGGCAGTGAGGAGCTGCGTGAGGAAAGCTAAGATTGTGGTGGATGCTACTAATTAATTCTGACCTTTCAGCACTTATGAAAGCACACTTCGGCAAGTTCGACAGCGTAAGTGTAATTTTAGCGAGCGATACTACTGGTGGACTGCTTAGTAGAGACTCAATGGTAATAAGGGGATGATGCAGAGGATCATGTGTGGGCAACCTGATGCGATGGGGAATGGGTAGGTACCTCTGTCGAGCCTTGACGCTTTAGGCAAGGGCGTAAAGGCGATGGCGTGAAGGAGTGTGGCGGGGAGGGGTAGCGTGAAAGATGTTGAGTTTACACAAATTTGTATGGTCTGCATCGATGCAGCTTGGACTGTGCCTACGAGCTGTTGGTGTTTGACTGGTCTTACAAGGACCCTAGTGGAAGGCAAAGGCAAGTATGGAGGTAGAAAGCGTCACTTTAGCGTAGGCTGACAACACGGCAATTTTCTGGGCTGGGTATGCTACGCTGGGCTAAGCTAAGGCAAGCTAAGGAGGCATAAAACCACTAAGACCAGATTCGCTCAGAGGACGTGAGGAGGGCAATAGCGAGATTCAAACTTGCAAGCTTGACATCTCGCCATTCTGCATAAATGAAGAGAAGCACGACGATTTGAAGGCAGTGAGATGGTAGAGCTGGACCCCAAATGACCAATTTAGGAGCACTTCGTCAAATGAAAATCCGGGCGAACGAATTAATGCATTTTAAAGCGAGATGTTCAAAACCGACAGCATTATTCGTATAAGATGGATGCGGCGTGGAAAAAGGGGGAATGGATGAGAGATAAATGTACAGATGGCTGGTTTAATAAAATCTTTGTATCAAATTTGTGCAATTCTGGACAGTTTTAGGCGAGAAAATTAACGAAAATTTGTCAGTTTCAGTTGAACTAGTAGTTTTGCCTTCATTTTAGTAATATCTAGGCAGCGTCTTTTTTGGGTCTCTATGGCATGGTAAATGAACGAGTGATTACTCAAAGCCTCTTTCATAGGAAACGCGTTAAAATTAAGCCATGCAAAGATGTCGTTTGTTATGTCACGATAAAGGCGACAGAGAGTCAGGCAAGAGTTGCAATTGAAACTCATCATAAGCACAACACCCTTAGACCCGAAGCACTTGTAAGCTTACATTTTTTCCTAGCCTAATGGTACTTATTTTCCAAATTTATTAGCTGCATGAATTTGATTGACAACCGACACAAGCCTTCCCTCTCGGTGCGAATTCAGGGCATGGCAAAACAAAGTGAAAATGTTCTGGTTCTGCCTTGGTTTAGTATGACAAATAACAACGCACTAATCAGTATTTCTTGCCTGGGAAGATCGACGATTCACCACTAAGAGAGGTACTACAGGAGACTGAGGCTTGTTTCGAGTGCTCACTTAGCTAACGGGACCCTTAGTCTCACCGGTCTCGTCAGCCACTTCGTGGCGTCATCTTCCATGCGCACCGATTCGTTAAATGATCAAACCTATTGCCAATGCGATGATTTCACTCCGAATTTCCAATCAAAGAAAAAATAACAAATGCTAACGAAACAGAAAAGTGTGCTGAAAAGGCCTGCATTGAAGAGATTTTAGAGGCAGAAAACTTCTTAACAGTGTGCTCGTGTAATCTGGATAATTGATCAACTTCCTTATTTTTTACCGATCCTCAAACGATTTTGTTTGACTGCTCGTCTAGTAGTGTTCACACGGTGCGGCGTCAAGTGGCACTGATGAGTGCACTCGACGGCTCAGATGTGCTTTTGGAGAACAATATTGCCGATGGGCTAATTAGCAAAAAAATGATCCGTTACAGATGAAGAGATGCTTGATAGTAGGAAGGGGATATCAAAACTAATGCTGTGTAGCCACATCCACGTCCACATCCACCTTGTCTATCGCCTCTTGGGTTGCTGCCCTTTCGCTCGCCAGCAGTGGTTCCATTGTGGTTAGCGATGCCGACTTGAGCGAACAGCATCCCTCACTCCACCCGCTCATCCATATCCGACCACTGGTAAAGCAGTGAACGGCACGATGACACCACTCATGATTCGTTGCGTAAAAGAAAAACCATAACTTTAAGGGAAAGAACCCAACAGAAAGAGTCTTCTTAACAATAAATTATGGCAAATTGGGAGTGTTGCTTTTATGCCTTTCAACACTGAGCACTTCCTAACATCATTTCTTCCCAAAAAGCACTAGAAATTGCAGCAGTATTCAGACTAAAATTGTGTGTTAAGCCGTAACGAAATGCCCTCCCGTCGATTGACCTTCAGTGAAGTGTCTCCCCTAATCAACATATCCACCAGACAGATGTACACAGCCGAAAGTGCCTATTCGCTAAAAGCGCGAAATGCCTTCCCTCACTCTACCCGTGCCGCTCCAATCTTTCGTCCTTTATTCGCTCATGCTGCAACCAGTTCTCGGTAGTCAATTCGCATGGTGCTTAATTTCTTCCTTTCGTCTAAAATACCACAGTCTTATGCTCGTAGTTGAATTGCCTGTAGTCTGATATGGGCAAGCGATTTGCCTAACGTAGAAATGCATTGCTCACTCCACGTGTGAATCGTTTTGTTGTTTGTTTGATTCTCGCCATTGGCTGCGATCACTTTGTAAACCATATTGCCTTCGCCGGATGGGCCTAACCTGGGTGCATGTCGACAGCCCAGCCCGAGCATAATGTCTTCCTTTGTCTTCAAGGAAGTCTCTAGATGCTATATTTTAAGCATTGATAAAAGCATCACATTCCAATGGATTTTTGCACTGATTTTCACCGCTTGTGAAAACCTTAGCGGCGCGAGAGAAGTGCATATTCTACAGATGGGAGGGCTGCTGACGCTCAGCGTCAGAAGGAGTATATATACTTTCTGCCTTGGGCAACTACTCCAGTCCCACATTGTAATCAGGAGCAGAAGCGACTCCAGCCTCAAGTTGTCTGGAAGGTTTTCCCTCCCAAGCATTCCTACCGCACCCACGTGAAGATGTGGATTAACTGAACTGACAGCTTCTGCTCCACTCTCCTACCAGCTAAATGAAATCGAAGTGAATATGACCGAGCGACTCTGTGGTGAGAATCACGCGGCAAGGTAGTGTGTGCAATCTCGTTTTCCCCAGCATCAATCTGCTTTTGGGCCGATGTTCCAGCGTCTAGCTATGGACACGTGTGATGGCCACCTGAATCTCCTTCCATTGAATGCACTTCCAAACGCCATGAAACTTCACATGCAGTGAAATTGCCAACACGCATCCTCACTTGCATACAATTTGGATGAATGGCACGATTGCATCTTGGGTGTCGTTTAAGCGTCAATTGTGTTGTGACGACTGACGTGGGCGGGTTTCCATGAATAACGCTGAAGGCGCCGCTCAAAAGACGAGAGTGACTATGAGATACACTGTGTTGTTTGCTTCATTCTCCTTTTCGGTCACAGTTACTTGTTTGACCATATTTTCTTCGTTGGGTGGACTGACCATTGGGCCATGCCATTGGTCTCACTCCCTTTTATCACCATCTTACCTATAATGCAGTCTTCGCGCTTATGATCCTAATTTTTGTTTCGGCTTGAGTTCTGCCATAAACTGACTTCAACGTCCCTTACCATACGCGTTTGTTTGTAAATTCCCACATATGTGACACGTGTTTATTACAATCTCATGATAACTGAAGGTGTGTCATGTCTGTATTTTATAAGAGGAATATTATAACAGTAAAGCCAATAAATAATAATCTCCTTATTCTTAGACAAAAATCAAGCTGGTTTGAATAATTAGCCTCCACTGATGTGATTGTGTAAAGATCGCAATGCCTGAAGAATGCCACATTTTCCTGTCTCTTAGCCAACTTTTGGCTAAAAGCGCGTTAGACCGTGCTTTTGTGGCTCTTATCTTGAGTGCTGCACTTGTCTTTCATTGGTGGAAATTCGCCAAATCTCAAAGCCCTGTTCGCTAAATGTAGTCTTTCATTTCACCACGAACCCTAATCCCGGCTGAGCCCGTGTTCCTTCCCACCTCTTCGTCGATCATCCCACATTAGTGCTTAGCGCGTAATCACTGCAGCTCTCCATGCGGTGCGCCAATTGATGAAGTGTGGCAAATGTGGATGGGATGTGATAACACTATTATGCAAAAATGTGTGATACGGCTCGGCTCGGTGCGACAGAGTGGGATGGGATAAGGCACAGTCTGGTGTAGTGCACTATCAATTCATGCATTTTAATAAGAGCCGGATCATTCTACCCAAACAAATCAACGGCAGAGAAGATCTGGTGATGCACAAGCATGCTGGGTGGAGAAGACAGGCAAATAAGCAGCTGATGGGCTGAACTTGAGAGAAAACACTAATTTCATCAAAGAGGAGGATTGAATAGGCCTTGCAAATGTTCCGGTCCTAACACCTACTCTTAAAGCGTTTGCAACAACACAACGATGAGGAGATGTTCAATGCATGAACGGATTAGCTTAATGGGGTAGAAAAATCCAACCCCTGTTTAAGCCGGTAGTCCACATTATGCTCGGGTGAGAAAAGATCGAGAAATTGTGCTTACATAGCACCAATAGCTCAAAATGTAAACATCTGCCAGTTGTTCAACAAACCCCTTCTCACATCCCCGCATCTACTCAGGCAGTCTCCACATTAGCAACAGTAATACGTCTATCCATTTGCAAAAATCAGTGGAGCATAAGGAATGCTGCCGCAGACACGGAGAGGACTAGCGCTGCCAATTCCGCCACCATGCAATGCCCTTTTGCTATTTGTCAAATGCCAGTGGCATGTTCAAAATAAGAAAGCGAAGGTGGCAAAGCCAGAAATGACGAAGCACACGCAAATGAAAATGGCCGTGGAACGCAATAAGGAAAACATGGATCACCGAGGTGTTCAACACTTCAACTGAGGCAACTCCAATGGCCGAGTAAGTAAAGCAAGGCTAAGTGAAGCGAGATGAAGGGAAAAAGGCACAGCAGCTCTACGCTTAGGAGATGTACAAAATCGGAGCATAACCTGCGTTTATTTTCCGGCCCACTGACTCATAAACTCTTTTCTCACAGCCTGCATCTATGTCCGCATTCTTCTGCATAACCCTCAAATCCTTTCAGAGTAACATCCGCATCTTACATAACTCTCAAAGGATCCATCTCCATTTGTTAGTTGTATTAAGGATGCTACCTTTATTGAATAATGCGGCCTACTCTACAACTTCGAAAGGGTGAGAAGGGCATTAGGATGGCAAACTAAATGGGATTGAGATGCGAGTCTAAATGCCCCTCAAAGTATGCCACCATTAGTTAGGCTTATTGGTTAAGGAAGAGAAGAACAGGTCAGGACAGAGCACACAAGTCCACCTGTAAATTAGTCTGTACATAGAATTTTCTTATCCCTGCAGATGGACGTGAGTGGTTGAGACTTAATAGGTAATCAAGACTATGAGGCATGGAGGAAGGAAGAGGGGCTGGAAGATGAGTGGCCAAGATATTCTGCAAAGTGTACAACTACCAAGGAAACACCAACTTTGACTTTCACCACATTCGCTCTCACCCAATTATGCGTAAGCATCGCGAGGTGGACTCACACCTCAACTGACGGCAATCAAAGCACTGCAACATCTTTCATGCTTTATTATCCTCCTTTCTCTTTATAACGCACCCACGTAAGTATCATAGCCTTCATATTCACCGAAATAAATTCTTCCCCATATCTTTGTTTTGGCATGACCCAGAAGTTTGGGCTCGAAGGAAAGGAGGCATGCTGTGTTTCGAGTCTTTTTTTTTATGGTATGCGGAAGATGTGAGATAGGGAGATTCTTATGGATCGCTACGTTTGTAAAAGCAGAGCTGGTTGAAGGAAGAGGAAGCTGATTGCTTTAAGCAATGAGTTAGTGGCCGTATAATGAGAGAAATTCGAACAGAAGCCGTGGATGAGTCCTTATTCCCAGCCTCCACATTTACAAAATATGCATAAACACTAAGTCAAATCCACTGCCCTGACGCTGTATTAAACTTGTCCACTTTACTGCAATGTTTACCTCCTCCTTAAAGCAAAACCTTAAAAATAGCTTTGATCATTGCGATTGCAATGAATGCGTAGGAATTTGTTAAACAGACGGTCTACACTCACAAAGGAATGCGCAGCTATTCGCACTTTAGATAAGAATGAATTTGTTAGATGCAACGCAAGGCCTAATGCAATTGATTTCTTGTGGGCAAACCAATTACGCCAACCATTTGCCACTTATTGCTCCACACGACAGCTTCAAATGCCTACGACGCTGAATGGAATTGTTACTGACAAGGATTATACGATGAACGCATCCCTTCACTCCTATAATTCGAAATCCCCACACATAGCAGGGAATGCAGTTGAATAACGTGTGTTTGGCGGCCTTGTGGTTCTTTTGGAAATTGACAACTTTGTGTGGCAATGTCTTCTTGAAGCTGTTCTTCTGTCTACGCATTTACCAAACTATGTGCCCATCTACTCATTAAATAAGCTCGCATTTGGATTAGTGGCACCCCTAAGCAGGTATTTATTGTGAATTAGAAGAGATGTAAGGCCCAAGTAAGGGTGTTACCTTTGATGCGTCAGTGTTTGGCTTTGATTTCACCGACCGAGCTTGATGGTGCGCTGTGATGAAAAGGGGAGAATGAAAAGCACAGTTGGCATTGGTAGAGTGAGTTTGTCAGACGAGGGCAAACGGCTGTATAGCTGTCAGCGTGAGCAAGCAATGAGCTGTAGTCTTTTTATTTAGTCAGGAACACATATTAAATTCATCCGTTCATATAATTTAACCTAACCGAAGATTTTGTGGAGGACAATAGCAGATGGGCTAAAGCTAGCCCTCTTGCCCTGCTGATGGTCGTCCACTTTGCATGCAATCGTGTAATGACGCTGTATGCATAGTTGGATGTGTATGTATTTACTCATATAGAACACAAATCGACAATAGTACAAAACTAAAATCCCATTGCTCTTAGACTTGCATTGAAGGCACCTACACCCCTACGCTTACCCATTGCAAAGAATATTCTCATTACGATGGCTTTTATCAACGTGTGAGGAGGCGTCGAATGAGTGCGTTAATGTATCGTCATTAGAGACTGCTCAAAACATGAACCAGTCTTACAAAATAAGATCATCATTGAAGAAGAAACCACTCAAAGTCAGCTCTTTGATGTTTACTATTGAAAAGGGGTGTTTTTCATTTGGAGTTGCAAAAAAGCGTCATTTTGGAGGAAAGGCACTTAATTTGAAAGTTACGCGAATCAAACGGAGGAGCAAATTGGGAAGGTAGTGGGGAGTACTAATCATGTAAAATGAAGTAAAGCAGAGGACCAATGGTGGCACGGAGAGCTTGTAGTTTTTTGTGAAACTGCTTCTAACGCCATACAATCACAGGATGGGCACTGCACAAGCCTTGTCCGTTCTGTTTCCCTGCTTAACTGCTTCTTGCTGGAGGGAGTCGGGGCCGCATGGAGGACTATAGCATTTAAAGTGAACATCCTAAACGTTTGCATGGAACCCCATGGACATTAAAAGACCACCAAAGATGAGTCAATAAGTGCGTGCTTCGGCACTGCTTCACCTCCAACACCACAACATCAATACTGAGCTGCTCACTTACAGACGTATTCTCACCAGAGCCGACATTGCGCGTCCTCACTTTCGTACGTGTAGATGCCACCGATTAAAGGCAGCATTTAATGGCAATATCTGGTTGGCTACGAGCGTCTCAGTAGCCAATGCACATCATGAAGACATACAGAGTCATCAACAGCACTTGATATAAAGTGTTGCGTGACGGTGAGGGTCATACCTATCAGATCATACAAACGGACAATCACGTGTTCCGCAAAAGCACGCCAGTAGGTTTAGCCATTGGTATTAACTTCGGAACTACCTTCTACTGCGTTGGCGTTCTTCGAAGCGGCAAGTTTGAAACCATTGCCAATGCTCAGGGTTGCCGCAAAACACCGACCTGCGTGGCATTTATGGATAAAGAACATCTCATCGGCGAGGCCTCAAAGATCCAGGCTGCCATGAACCCAGCCAATGCAGTAGATGATGTAAAGCGTCCAACCCGACGTTGCTTCAACGATGAGGTCGTGCAAGGTGACAGGAAGCGCTGGACATTCGTGATCATTTCAAAAGAGGAAATCGGGGGTTCAAGCAACGTGCTGTGGTAAGCCAAGACAATTCACTGTGGGGGAGTTCTCGTTTATGGTGCTGCTGGAGATGAAGAGGACAGCAGAGGCTTACTTGTGCGAGAAGGCGATCAATGCAGTCGACACAGTGCCAGCGAATTTTAATTGTAGCCAACGACAGGCAACACTTAATACTGGCAAAATAGCAGCCATTAAATCTGACTTGTTATCTGTGCGAAGAAACAACTTTGTGTCACTATTCAACGGATTCTCAATCCATGACCAAATCACGCAGAGGCAACTTAGAATGAGAATGTCATAACATGGCAGATCAAGTATTTTGCGTCTAACTGCGCAAGGATGCTCACGCTTTTCACAAGCCGTGTTTCCCTACGCAAACACTAGAATTGATAATGGCAAGTACGCCATCAAATATAGTCGAGCTAATCTAGGTAAGATGTTGGCCAGAATCGAGCAATCAGCTAAACACATTACGGATAGAGTAAGCACTGAATTTCTGCGGTGGGTAAATCGCTTGCCCATATAAGACTGCGGACAAATCCCCTATGAGCACACATCTGCAGCAATTTTAGACGAAAGGAAGAAGGTAATCGGCATGCAAATTGAATACCAAAACTGGCCGCAGCATGAGCGGATGAGGGACAAATGATTGGGCTGGCACGTGTTGAGTGAGGGAAGGCATTTCGCGTTTTATCGAATGAGTACTTCGACTATGTTGGTTGAGAAGGACACTTGGCCGAGGGTCAATAGAGCAAGCACATTTGGCTGTTCAAGGGAGGAGCGTTATCGTCACGGCTTAACGCAGAATTTTAGTCTGAATATTGCCGCAATTCTTGCCGCCTTCTTCTGGAAGATGCAGTTGTACGAAATACTCAGTGTTAAAAGGCCTCGTAGGCAACGCTCCCAATTTGCTACATTTCATCCCTATGAGGACTCTCTCCGCGTCAGCGACAATGCAATTTCTCACCACCATTGAAATTATCGAAGCTGCCCCAGGATGATGCACCTGTCAATGTGCAATTCACAGTGATAATTAACAATCCATTTACGCGATCTGCATCCAGATGCTACAGTCCGATACTGTACGTCATGCCCCCAGGTGCTATGCAACAAATGCGACGAGAAGTTTGTCCTTGGGATGTTTGCAGGCTTAAAAACAATCATATTCGATTCGGAAGAAGTCTTGGCGCAATCCTTTTCTGCCTGATTGATTCATGTCAAGCGGATAGATACCTTAGACGTACTGCTAACCAGTCAAAGACTGGGGTCAATCAAGCACCACATTTATCCCTAGCTGATCACCCCAACAAATGGACCCATACTCAGGCAGGCTCTGTTTTCTGGCCGACATTCTCATGTCCATCAGCCACGATTCCTTTGTTTACTCGTTAATTTGGTGGTGCGGACATCCACAATGAAGCCTGTACCCTTTGATTGTTTAGTTTAGAGCCTAAATGGGTCCTAAACATCCTCCTACTTAAACGTTGTTAGTAACGATGAGTGGAGAAGATGCCAGTTTTAGCATCTCCGAGAATCTGGCGGTTCTGTCGGAGGTACAGCAAGCTCGACAAGCTTGCTCACATTTGGCATAACGGTGCAAATGATTCAATGCAACAACCTGTGCCACCGTTGAAGGGACGCAGTGATGTAAGGAGGTGTGGAGGTAATTAGTTCAGTAGATAGAAAAAGGGATCGTTAGATAAATCAGTTAAGGGCTAAGCCGATGACCAGGCAGTTGGATTCACTGGAATAAGGAGGGGACAAATCTCCTTACCTTCGCCTGTTCATACATGCATGTTATGCAAGTACCTACGTAATGCTGGCCAGTGGACGAGTTCAAACCCACACGATGCCTATATCTCTGCAACTACTAGTCTCATAGCGGGAAGCACTGCAGTCGAGACGAATTAACAATTCGACCAAAGAAAAAGCAGAGGCCATGCAGAGTCTGCAGCATCATTACGGCTGCGGAGGTAGACGTCGAGACAATCAGTGTTACATCCAAGGTAGCCACCATAACACTGCATCTCCACTGAACACCTCATTTGTGAGCATTTTAGGGCCAATCCTATCAAGAAGCCTCTTATGCTAACAACGAATGCACAAAGTTTGATGGCTTTGACGAAAACACTCGTGCAAGTCAGGTTTACACATAGCAGTAGCCGTTGCGTCTTCTCTTTTCACACCTTAAAAAGCACAGTAAAGTTAGCCGAGAAAACCAATCAAGTCGGTTGAAGACTTCGTGAAATTGAACTGAGTCAGAAATAACACACATATTCTTATAGGAAAATGCAAGCTTTCTTCAGATTCACAGGGCAATGGAAGGGAGTAAAGCGGTGGCAAACATTCCTGTCACAAGTGCATTTGATAGAACACACTTATTCAATGCAGCGGTGCACGGTGCATAAACTACTGGTAGGACTTAAATCAAGAACGCTTACTTGGATGTGGGAACTATAATTTACCGCAGATATTTTTGCAAGTTATGACGCAGATTGATGCATCGCATGCATCAACAGGTAGTACCTTTTATAGGTTAACGACGGCTCTAGGATGCATCAAAATGAATGGCCTGAGAACCTATCCAGCCCATGATTATTAAAAATACAATACACATGTATGCTCAAGCAAAAAGTAAAAAATGTGACACGGTCAACTGCAAAAATAAATAAATTCAGTCAGCAACAAGATTTGATGTCATTGAGCACAAGCATCAGACCTGACAAAATTTGATGTTTGCCAGTGCCTAATGAGGACACCCAAACGGCCAATAGTGCCACTGGGAGAAGCGGCATAAACGTTTGTTCAAGATTTGCACAAACATGTGAATCGCGCAGGGAATAGGAAGGTAAAAAGCTGCCCTAACGAAAGTGCAATTAGCCCTAACTCACCCAAGTGTAAGTTGTACCCAATCGGCAGTATCTGCTGCAGGTACAAACGCCTACACATGATAACACGGCGTTGTGCCTTATCAAACTAGATAGTAAAAAGACAACACATAATCCAATATAAATGGGTGCATGCATGATTATTTACGCTTCAAATTTGACTAGTTTCTCTCTTCTTGCGTCCGCAATTTTAGCTCGCACTGGCGGTTGGTGCTTTCTGACTACAATGCCATGAAAGTGGGAGTTATCGCACCGTATCTCACTTGGCAGAACTCCAAGAGTTTTGTCTACAATTCATCAGTGAGCAGCGACCAACAAAGCGCTCGTCATCGTCGGGTGTCTTATTGAGTAACGCGTCCTTTGCAAACTCGAAGGGCATGAATCTCGCTCATCACTTGGATCTAGAGACTCCGAACCGCAAAATATCTCCGCACCTGTCGAAGCAGAATGGATGTAGCCAAATACGCTTAGTCATTGTGAAGACTTGAGATAATCTTACCAATCAAATCAGTGGGTTGACACCTAGTTGAATGATGATGGTGCGGGCTGCAAATTGACATCTCGTTCGTAGCAGAATCTTTACTACCACGGCTTGTGTTTGTTCAGATTACGCATGGTGAAGTTGCAGAAGATGCGTGTCAGTTTATCGATGGAGAGGAGCGTGCTCAAATACTCTTTCGGAAGGTACTGCAATGGTATCCGCATACAGTCATGCTTACGTATTCAATTCGAAAATGGAATGCAAATTCACACACACACACGCACACACACACATGCAAGTATTTTAACAATAAAATTGTTCACACATGTGTTCGTATATAGGCATGAAGTCACCAACACGAATGGCATCCCCACGGCATCATGTATCCAAAAATCCGACCCCTACGATAAGAATTAAGCCACACTCATGAAATCAAAAGCTCTCGATTTAGCTAATTAAATTTACGGCAATACACACTCATGCATTTATGATGTGTCGACTTGTTTAAACTAGACTTTTTGCCTGCATGCAAAGATACGTAAGCGTCGATTGCCACCGCCAAACTGCATCTGTATAGTATAGCAACAGTAATAACTGACTGCTAGTTTCTACGTTTCCACCCATTTTCCATGCATACCACCCCAAACGAAATTCCGGCCTTTTTTTTCAAAATTGATGTGCCACTCTACCGCCGAATAGTGCCTGGATTTGTTCTCTGGATGATTACTGCTTACAGCCTACTGCATGCCGCTCCAAGGTCTTTAGTAGAAAAGAAGTTGTTATGAGGGGCGCACAACAAAACCTAAGGAGTCTGGTGCCATGTTTACCGAGCAAATGTACTGTCACCCCATCTATCAACTCGCTTAAGTTGCGTTGCTCAATTTCAATTCGGTAGAGCCCAGACTCTATTAGTAAGACAAAGAGACGCTTTGATGGTCACTAAAATAGCGCCCCTTTCCAGAGCTGTGTGTTCATTTAGGCTGGTGCATAGAGCATGGACGATAATGAGTGCAAGGAATTGGTACATGTACGACCAAAATCAGGTGCTATAGTGAATGTGAGTCTGCGGGTGCCTTCGCTGACTAACCAGGCGTGTCGAAGCCTGCAAAAGATGTTTTGCAGAAGAATGGGCAATGCATTAAGTGCGCGAGATATGGCTGAACTTGTCTGCGCTGTTCTTCTGCACAAGAAAGCGCATACATGTAACACACAATTTCTAAGTCGTTAATTGTAAATTGACAAATTATCAGTTTACTCTTAATTGACACCTTTCTAACCGACGGTTTATTCCATCTTTGTACACCCGATGATTACTTTAGAGCAATTATTTCGTCCCATCGGTTTTGTCACAGACACTCCTCTTAGGAATAGCCTTGGCCATTTTACTAGCTAGCCTTCAGTGCGTTAGTATTTTAGCCACTAAAAGAAACTATGGTAAACATTTTTTACCATAGTATCGGAGATCACTAGATCCAACCATGGCAGGCTCCATAAATATTTGCTTGAACAAGGTACCAATTCCTGTCGTGCAGTGTTTGCGTGTAATTCAATCAAAAGATGAGATTTATGGCGTAGACAGCGCAGTGTACTTGCAGCCTCGTAACTGGTATTTACTGCCCATATAAATCTAGATTACAAATTAGCAGAAGTAAGGTGAGCATGGCATGCATTATTTGTTTGATAGGTTTCCATGGAAACAAACCAGAGAATAAAACATAGTTAGCCTCTGGATTATAGGAAAATGCAGATTAAAGATTCAGGTTTGGTATTTCAACGTGCAAGTTTTTGCTGTGGAGTGCACAAATGAGCTCTTCAACTCCAAATATGGGCTTGATTGTTTCATAAGCAAGAAGGCTTATTAATGACTCTATCCCTTACGCATTACTACGCAACGTAATCTTTACGTAAAATAATCATGCTATTTCGTTTTATCCTTAGACAAGGATCCAATGAGGCTTGTTGTGCGCTTCCGGTTGATCGCACAATCTCGGTATTGTCATCACCTCTTTCATGGTACAAATAACCTGGCCGACGTCAATTCTAGAGGCGGTGAGAAACGCTGAATTGGTAGGCCGCCAACACATTACAGTGATCCCTTATCTGCACAAAACTGCATTTTAAATAATTGCTTGCTTCAAATCACATTTTTACGATAGGCTACAATCATCGAGCATTCAAATGACGCTAAGGCAATGCACTGCTGGAGGATGGCACATCCGGTTTGACAAATTCTTGGCGTTCTAACCCAGACAAGGACGATTATCAGTGTGAAGTGGTTTGCAAAAATAGGTGTCTTGCCGCTACATTTTGTGGTGCATGCTGCTCAAGGTGTGATAATAAAAAGCCGTATTGCCATGAAAGTGCACGCCCTTATTTCTCTTCATTCTTGCTATTTTAATCAGAAGGACGTGCCAGAATTTTGACCTTTTGCGGCTAGCCGAGCGATGGCACAATTTTTGGTTTTGCTAAGACTTTGTTGCAAGAGTCATTTGTGCACTACATGTTTATTGAGTCTAAAGTAATTCAATCGTCAATAACTCAGCGCTATGGCACTTTTGCATTTGGTCAAAGAGTTGGTCTTTATCAATTACCGCTACGGCGACGGACGTTGAAATTGACTCAATTTTAGCGCTGAGTCTACAAGACTCGCTAAACGCTTACGCGGCTCAAAACTCCTGCCCAAAAAGATGCGCAACTCTGCAGCACCTTTTATTGCCGTAGCTGCTTTCGTCCATTGCTGACGGAGGAATCCACTCTCCTTCATGCAAAAATCATCATGATATTTTACCATTCCTTGAAAGCCTAGCACCTAGCATTTTCGTCATAGCGTGGTTAACATCTAGAACCAGAGGGCCACAGGGACGAACAATAATCAACAAGTGGCTCTGTTGTTATTGAAACCGAACGGAAAGAATGGTGCTTGTAAGAGCTGATCAGGTCGATTCGCCCTTCCATATTGTCGCTCAGAGCATCACAGCCAAACTAAATGCTGCTGTATCAGTGATTCAGTCGATTTCGGGGTTATGGTAGCGACACATCAGTTGCTTTACATAGGTAACATTCGGCATCTACTTTGACACTCGAAGACGAGGTTTAACCACCACAATGCGACCCATGGTGTAGCGTAGTCTGTTAGCATGTACTGGCCATGTGCAGGTAACGTATGCATGCAACAATGATGAACGATGCAATAATACCGTGGGTAGTACAAAAGTGTAGTTTCACACTTGTGTATTTAGCACGGCGTTACCGGTAGCGAATTCGTGCACGCGAATTCGGCACTAGTCCATACTATCCTCGTACTGCTGCTTTTGGAATTCTACACCAAAGCGCCGGGAGCCCGAACCATTGCCCAATTTGTAGACCATCGCTTCGGCTTAGTTGCCAACATTCTTACCATCACCATTAGTCTCTTCATTAGTCTCTACAACCTCACCGTTAGCATCACTGGTGAGTAATCCCTGTCTTCTCACTTACGTTTTGACAGTGATGTGCGCTGTAGTAAGTGGGATTGTCGTGGGAACCCAATGTCAGCCTGTTCAACCTCTAATTTCTGGCATTTACAGCTTCGTGAATGCGATGAAGAATATGAAACTCCGCGTCGAGCAGTTGTGATGGCGTCAAGTTTCGTCAAATGGCAAGCCAAGGAATAGACATTTCTGCGATGCGGATTATGTCTCGGAAGATCGCCCAAGTTGGTTACACGCTTGCCGAAAAGGCAGAATCAAAACATAGGGTTGGTGGAAACCAGTCTAGAAATAACACGTTTTGGTAGGATAGCATAAAATTACAGGGTACTAGATCAACCTCAGGTGCGCAAGCGTGTGCAGAGATGACGAATTCTCATATTCACCGTTCCAACTGCCGAACGAGCCCCGATGCTGATTCCTTGGCACTCCAATAAAGATTGCGACACTACTATATTGTGAAATAAAGCGAATTTGTCGCGAGATTTCATACATGGATGGAACATGTGGGTCTGTGTGCCTTAGAATTCAGGATAACCTCAGAAGTAGAACGCAAGAGCTTAGTTCGCTGGTTAAACAGAGTGAGTGATTGTGATTAGATCAAAGATGCTGCATCTTCTTATAGGCATCCTTAGGAGAATAGTTTGGATTGAGTTAATCGCAAGGCAGTCTTTATTGTCAAAGAACTCATTGAAGAGCTGTTACTACGAACGCAAATGCAATTCTCTTGTTATGTTTGCTTTACTCGGTTTTGTTTTATTGTCTCCCATTGAAATATGCTAATAAGACAGAAAAACGAGGGCTAGTCATACAGAGTCACTTGCATCGGTGCTTCCTCTTCTTCCCTTTGGCAGGAGGTTCAACGGTTTTAAGTGTTGTGATCAAGGATGTGGGCGAGGCCGCCATCGTATCGCTGGTCTTCATTCTAGTTGGTACTATGCTGACTGTGACGTGGCGTCGAAGCTACAGTCCCATTCCCTACATCATCATTATTAATGTCCTCCTCATTTGCGCCATTCTCATACTCATTGTGCTGAATATGTCTACCTCTTCAGGACTTGGTATGTTTCCTTCATGACTGTCGCTGCTATTCTCTCCCAGCAAAGAGTGGAACTTGACTGCTTTGAACTACTTTTGTAGATGTCTGCATAACATTACGATTTGAATGGCCACCGGTGCCTTGTCATTGATGTTCAAGCAGGTTTACGATGACAGGGTACAGGTCGTGCACACCGGTACGCATGAAACTAAGGCAAATAGGACTCAAGTAGAGTCAACACAAGCAAAACCTCCTTTATTCATCAGAAGCCTACGCTAATTTACACGAAATCACGACCAAGATTTCAAGACAAAGTGAGTTCACAAAAGAAAGGGCACAGTAGTGAGACACAACCATGGAAAGAATAATTGACTTGGAGGTAAATGTGGCGAAACCGTAGTTGTCTTCTCGCTAGATATTGTTTTTTTCGAAGATATCACCAAATAATTGCGTAAGATGGTCAGAGCAATTTACAAGTCTGCTAAGTTGCGCGGAATCTACGTGCTCAGATAAACATGGAGAGGATTGAGAGTGGAGCACAAGTGTTGCTAAATTTGTAGGCACTTATAGCAGATGGGCTCACGCAATAAAAAGTGCTTGCTGAAGACAGATCCCTCTCAATTATTTTGTCATGTTTTTTGGCAAAAGTTGAGTGGTTGGAGGTAAAACAAGTTGTCTAGGTACCAGTCTCAATATTTTGGTAAATATCATGTTGACGGCCTCAATACCGACGATTTTCACTGCTCTTAGGCAGATAGGTGGTTATGTGTGTGCAAAAGAAAAACAATTTAATTTGGTTGGCTTTAAAAGGAAAACATGTAAAGGACAAGGTACAAGGTGGCTAAAGTTAAAATCTTGGCTGAGTTTTGAGGTAGGATACCGTGACTCAAAGATAAGTAGTTAACTTATCCAAAATGTCATCATCGTCATCAGATACTTCGATGCATCATAGAGTCGCGAATGGACGCAATGTGGCCTAAATTCACGGTGCTAAGAAAAAGGAATCAATTGTGATTAAGTGTTAACTTCTGCGCGACAACTTTGCGCTATTTTAACATGCGACACGTGACTTGATCACACGTTCACCCGATATTTCCAATGCTTTGCAAAAAATCTCATTATGCGTCATATTCTTTCGTGCGTCTGGTGTATTATCTAATTTTACGTAATCTTTTGGGGTTTGTTGGATGCTTGTGCCTAACATTTATGCCCACTTTACACCAGACAAAATAGCTAACCTCCTAAAAATGGCTGGTTCGCAGTGCGCCAATCAAACCCCTTATCAAACGCCTCCAACAACTTTTATTTCTCAGGCGACGAATTACTTTGCACTGAGCTTGGCATAAAAGGGTTGAGCTCATTTATTAGTGTATCAGTAGTGCCAGAGATATGCTCTTACAAAGTAGCAAGAAGTGGTTCTCCCATAATTTCTAAGGAAAGGGTACTGGATTGCCATCAATTATCAGGCTAGCATTGAAGCCAATGTTATAATCTGGGTAATCTATGTGGGTGAGTGACTCTAGTTCTATCCTCTGGAATGGATTACTCAGTCAGTTATCATACATGAGTCTGCCTAGCTGTTCGCCAGCGGAGAGCGGTCCTGAGTACGTGTTGCGTTCAGGCCCTAGTGGGAGTGCGTTTCCAAATGCGTTGCAGTCACAAGGAAGAATTGGTCATGAGCACCTACCAGTGATCGGTTGGCATTAGACTTTGACACATTTATTGTACCCAAAGTGCAGCTACCGCAATAACCAGCCAATAGAGAGCAAGGGATCTAGCGCGAGACCATTTCTAGCGCGTCCATCATAAGAGCGAACTCATTTAAATACCAATGAAAGTAAAGGACCATGCCGGGAACTTCACTCGTCAATACAGAATAATCGAATGTAGTCAGTCATTCAATTGCCACGTTAGGACAGAGCAGTGCCGACTAGATCGTTTCCTGCATTAATGAAGCCTGCAATAAAAAACAGGGTGTTCAGCCAACTTGCGTATGAGCTATCTTGTAATAATCGGTGTAAGTAAAAGAGATACTAGTGTGCACAGACCTACAAGAAGGTTGACAACAGCACTGGAGCCATGGAGGAGAACAGAGCCGAAGTGACCAAAGTGGTGGAGGAGGACCCACCGCCAGTGGTGGTCGATTCAGGACTCAAAGCGGGCTCCTTCGTCGCTGCAATTACCTGTGTAGTTGTGAGTCTTTTGGCAGCAACAGGCACTCCTTCTCCCTCTACGCGAAGCAACGAATTGCCTCCATGGTGTCGTTCAAAATATGCATGTCAACTAATTGCAAAATGTGCATAATGAGCAATTGGAACAGCCTTAACAAGTACGCCAATCGCACCATCTGCAGTGGACTTCATGGCTGGGATAGTGATAATTAACCTGAAGATTTATTTTCGTGACTTCATGCAAATACCGTCGCAGGCTGGGTTCAAGTTACCCTGGTCACTTCTGGGCAACACTTCAGTGTGCGCTAAAACGAGTAGAAAGGGCTCACATCCATTCAACTATGGCATAACAATGCTCGCTTTTTGCTCTCTTTAATAATGCTTTTGGACCCATGTGAGCCATTAATTTGAATGAGTTTACTAACAATGACAGAAACGTTTTGTCCTGGATTTAAGCCCGTAAACACACGGCTTCGATTTTCGAAAGGCAAAAGTCTCGCTGTGATACGCATTGTCAAGTAACTAACGGATAAAATAACCAACAACAGAGTCTTGGGGCCTAGGTGGTGGATTCCACGTTGTGCGCACCGCGTAAGGGATGACCGAGTGGCTGGGATGCATTCACGGATGGACTGTGCTTGGGTCTAAGCTCATCGGACTCCACCCCAATGTTCCCCATTCAACAGCCAGGTGGACCCACGCATGTTGACTTGGGTCCGTTGTCCATTTTACACTAACCAAAGCAGCTTTGCGGTCTCACGTTGAAGTATGAATGATGAACGGTTAGTTACTGATGGAATGAAACCAACACTTTCGAAAACGAAGTCGTTTATTTAATGGCGTTTCGACAGCAGATAATTCCGATGTTGCCGGTCACTCATTTTGTAAAGTCTTTGATATCCCTCTACCCATTGACTTACTCTCACCTAGAAGGGACGAAAATTTGCATTCAATTATATGCACATATAGATGTGCGCGCCTCCATCCATGTGGTTTAACTTGCAGGATGCAAGTTCAGCCTGACCGACCTGTAGGCCGAAGTCGGTCCTGTGCCACCGACGATGCCGAGACTTTACTTGGCACTCATTAAACAGCATCAGGATGAAGTGTGGTGGCAAGAAATGCCAGCCAGTCTAGTGCCTGTTACTCCAAGTAGTAATTCGCGTCCACTTGATTACGTCAGGCGGTTTCCTAAACAAATAGCAATTCTTGTGAAAGGAATAACCAAGGTGGAAACGGTTTCCTTGATGCATATGAGAGAAAACATACTGAAACGGCAGGCGACTTTTTGCACCTATCTCCACGATAAGTGGTTGTTTGAAAACTCTTCATGTTCGCGCTTTCCTATTAGTGCGGTTACCTCAAAACCTCATTGCAAACTTACTGTGCTTTACGAAGAAAACGAAAAATGCCCGAAAGTAAGCAAACAATATCTCGGCAATGACTTACAAAAGGCATCTTAGATGAGACCGTTCTCGATGCCATTCGGGCAAGCAAACTTATTGTCTGCGGTTGAGCGAAACCCAGCATTTGGTGATGGTATACTGCTAAAGAGCTGAAAACTGTTAACATTTCGTTACTATGCTATGAGGCGCCACATTCTTTACTGAGTGAAGTTTCACACCTATAGAATCACGTAAGTCGCACAAGGGCCTCATGCCCAAGTATTTCATTCCCACAAAAACTGCTTCTTGGAAGAATGAAGGAGTTTGCGTGGTCGTCCGACGATTCTTTCGGTTGCGAGTTTAACAGCGCAACCGATTTGCTCTCTAGAAGCCGTATTTCGCATCAAGATATGGCCTTCAAACTATGTCAATGGCCTCTCATCTTTTCATCCCTTCCATACGATCTCAGTTTGTTACGCCGTTAATGAGGGCCCAGGGCACCACGACCTTAAAACTGAGCCTTCAGCGATTTCATCGGATGTTAATCGGCGGTGGTTGCTGAGCTCAAGTGAGCATTTGACTCTGCATCCAATTTGAATTGGAAGAGGAGCTAAGGGGTCGGGTGGGGACGAGAAATAATGGCGCAGAGGCCATCAGGTGGGCGTGTCTGCGCCAGCGTCGATTCTTGCGCCGCCGCCTGATGCGTTGGCTCATGCACAACAGCCGTGTGATCCGTGAGCGGACCATCTTCCTGGGCACGCTTGTACGGCTCTGCGTAACTCTTTCATGCGGAGGCGTGCATCACCAAAAAATAATTCATACTCTTAAAACTTGTA
>JADWOT020000005.1:1513217-1570627 GCA_036345935.2 Taenia hydatigena
AGAAGGCTGCAGGAGAAACGGAGTGGGTGAAAGAACGCGATAGATAATGCAGGTTAGTGCGAGGGAGTAGAGGTCATCAAGTGGGGATGAGACTGAGCCAACGTGGACTCGTGCGTTATCGACTGACGCGTCGGCGCATGCACATCAACCCACCTCCTTGGGTGTGCTTGACTGTCTCTGTGTAATTCTTTCATGTGGAGTCGTGCAAGGCCAGGGAATTGATTTTGTTTTTAAAATTGGTAGCTAAACGCATGACTTCTAGCAGCTAAAGTAACATCAAATTCCACAAAGTTTGCTGTCTTGAATTATTTCAATGACAGCTCTATTTAAGGTGGCTTTATTAAGCCATTGTCGAGATTTTGTTCTGCTCACTTTTCTGCATTCATTGTTTTCTTCGCGAAGCACAGTGAGTTCGCAATGAGGCTATAGAGTAACCGTATTGGTTGAAAAATACACACATATGGAGTGATAAGCGAACCCTAATTTTCGAGGTAAGGGCTAAAATTTACCGGCTATTTTGCCTCCAGAAACAACAAGAAGACTATTTTATCGAATTTGTTATTTCCTCAAGAATTGCTATTTATACAAGGAATTGTCTGGCGTTATCATTTGGATAAACATCATTGCTTGGAGTGATAGCATCAGGGAAGCACTAGACCGGGTGGCACCTCTCGCTACCACACTTCATCCCAGTGCTGTTCAATAGGTGTTATGTAGAGCCCCGGCTTCGTCGGCATCACATGGTTGACTTCGGCTTATAGACCAGTCAAGCTCAAGTTGCATTTGCGAAGCCAATCCAACACTCTGTGCCATTGAGGTTTCAGATGGGAGGGAGACAGCGGCAAGCATAATGGAGGACTACACAGATGGAGGGACGTACATCTATGCATGCAAGCGATTTAATGCAAGCTTTCGACCCTTCCAAGTGATAGCCAGCCATCAAAACCACTTGCCGATCCTGCAGTAAAACGGCATTTATTAAATGATTTCATTTCCAAAAGTGTTCACCCCATTCCATCAATAACCAGCTATTCATCATTGGAAATTCAACGTGGAATCTCAAAGCTTCTTTGGCTAGTGTATGATGGACTGCAGACCCATTTGGTGAGGTCCGGCCTCCGGTCATGGCTAGAACCTATCCACTCAACTTCACTTGAAAATATTACAACCAACATCTTTTCTTTGAGGAAAATAAGCCTAGCCTACTACTTGAAATAAAGTTATCCTCTTGATGATAGCAGTACCTAACGATTTCCTTGCTTTACCTTTTTAATTTGATTCCCTTTTTAAGCGTTTGTTATAATGAGTGGAGGCACTATTGTCCAGCCTCAAAATGGAAGCATTGTCGGAGCACTTTGATGGCTGTTGAGTGTTTGTTGCGCGACACTGAGGTAGCTGATGAACGGAAGTAAGACTGAATGAACAAGTAGCTCAACAATACCTTGCGTTCCTTGTTAAACAAGGGAATGCACTATACATCGGTGAATGCGCAAGCGGTGAGTATGGATTCCAAATGACAATTTCGAAACCCGATTTCAATGCATCTGCTCATTTAGATGCATAATAAAATAAGCGCTCCACGTGTAAGAACAGACTGTAACTATGGTTTTTGGTTCACTCACTTTCCAAAATAAAGCTGCATGCTACTAGACTCCCATCAGTAGTTGGTGTGAATACTGATGTGAGTCACTGGCAGTGGTGAAGACTTCTGATGCTATCCTCATCGTTCCTCCGGAAGCATGCACAAACTGACAAGGCATGTTTGTTCACTGATAGATTGGCAAAGCTTGCTAGACGAGCTCCATCCTATGGAAGCAGGCAGAGATTTCAATGGGAAACAATAGTGGCAACTGATATTTTGCTTGGAGGGGTGGAATTAAGTGCACATCCGACGTCGTCTGCATTCGTTGAGCCACGAGTTGGCGTAAGGCAAGTGATGGGTGGACTGCGTGTGCGATGTTTTGGATGCGGTGGGTTGTACATAAAGGCCAAAGCCAAAAGTGGTCCTTCGGTTGGATGCTCATCTATCCCAAACATTCGTCTCCGCCTACGGATACTGAGCATGAGCTGCTTAGCCAGGAAAATCAAGTCAATGCTTGGCCATTTCTGCATATATGACGGTAGTCACTTTGATAGCGTTGTTCATTCGAGCACGGGTCTTGTGAATAGGTAAAACTTTGGAAGTATTTTACTATATACCCTCTATAATAATTAATTTAAATTCATCACCCTCTTTATCTGAGCAGTATAATTCTAGGGGGCAGACTGGTTGATGGCTAGTGGCCTGACATACGTCCAAAAATGGAATCAACAACGATTTTTATTATTGCCTGCTGGATCACACGAATGCGGTACAGCTTCTACCGGTCTGATGGGATTGCGTTTGACTAGCAGAGACGTAAATTCGGAAGAGGCATTACTTGCACACGCTGTTTATTTTTGTCATGTCGGTTGCGTAGGCGCTTACTAGGTTAGAAGCGATGTTTTGAAGCAATTCAAGACAGCAAACGTTGTGGACTATGGTGTTAATTTAGCTGTTAGAATTCATGCACTTAGCTACCAATTTCAACAACAAAATCGACTCTTTGGTGCTGAACCTCTCCACACGAAAGAATCACACAGAGGCAGTCAAGCATACCCACGCAGGTGGTCTGCCCACAGATCACATGTTTGATGTGCAATGCGCCAACGTGTCAACCAATGGCGCACGAGTCCACGTTGGCTCAGTCCCATCACCCACCTGATGACCTCCACGCCCTCACACTAACCTGCATTATCTATCGCATTCTTTCACCCTCTTCGTTTCGCCTGCAGCTTTCTCTAGATGATCTAGACTACAGTTCCTTATTCCCAAAAATCTACTTCAAGACATTACTGAATCCACGCGAGGTTGTTTATTTTCTAAGGACTAGCGATCAATAGCGCCCGAGACTTACTGTTCAAGTGACACGACTTCTCTGTGGCCCTCTAATGGCATTACTTTAAGTAATGATTTCAACCCACTCAATGACATCAGGTAATTGCTTATTGGTTCTGAAGACAAAACTTACTACTACAGCAGGTGTGTGCTCGCCTACCTCGATGAGAAGGCATTGTTTGGTTCTCCTCGTGTCTACGTTTTTCAACCAACCTACCACGCTTCATGGAGAAAAAGATAAGGAAGGTTGTAGACTAAGCGAAAGGGAATTTTAGCAAAGGCTTAATAAAGCCATCCTTTAAGCTTTTTAGGCAAGCAAAAATGTTGGGCATTCGAGTTAAAGTTAGTTGTTAAAGTCATTATAACACGCATTTAGCTACAAGTTTTAAGAGTATGATTGATTTTTTGGTGATGCACGCCTCCGCATTAAAGAGTTACGCAGAGCCGTACAAGCGTGCCCAGGAAGATGGTCCGCTCACGGATCACACGGCTGTTGTGCATGAGCCAACGCATCAGGCGGCGGCGCAAGAATCGACGCTGGCGCAGACACGCCCACCTGATGGCCTCTGCGCCATTATTTCTCGTCCCCACCCGACCCCTTAGCTCCTCTTCCAATTCAAATTGGATGCAGAGTCAAATGCTCACTTGAGCTCAGCAACCACCGCCGATTAACATCCGATGAAATCGCTGAAGGCTCAGTTTTAAGGTCGTGGTGCCCTGGGCCCTCATTAACGGCGTAACAAACTGAGATCGTATGGAAGGGATGAAAAGATGAGAGGCCATTGACATAGTTTGAAGGCCATATCTTGATGCGAAATACGGCTTCTAGAGAGCAAATCGGTTGCGCTGTTAAACCCGCAACCGAAAGAATCGTCGGACGACCACGCAAACTCCTTCATTCTTCCAAGAAGCAGTTTTTGTGGGAATGAAATACTTGGGCATGAGGCCCTTGTGCGACTCAAGTGATTCCATAGGTGTGGAACTTCACTCAGTAAAGAATGTGGCGCCTCATAGCATAGTAACGAAATGTTAACAGTTTGCAGCTCTTTAGCAGTATACCATCACCAAATGCTGGGTTTCGCTCAACCGCAGACAATAAGTTTGCCTGCCCGAATGGCATCGAGAACGGTCTCATCTAAGATGCCTTTTGTAAGTCATTGCCGAGATATTGTTTGCTTACTTTTGGGAATTTTTCGTTTTCTTCGTAAAGCACAGTAAGTTTGCAATGAGGTTTTGAGGTAACCGCACTAATAGGAAAGCGCGAACATGAAGAGTTTTCAAACAACCACTTATCGTGGAGATAGGTGCAAAAAGTCGCCTGCCGTTTCAGTATGTTTTCTCTCATATGCATCAAGGAAACCGTTTCCACCTTGGTTATTCCTTTCACAAGAATTGCTATTTGTTTAGGAAATCGCCTGACGTAATCAAGTGGACGCGAATTACTACTTGGAGTAACAGGCACTAGACTGGCTGGCATTTCTTGCCACCACACTTCATCCTGATGCTGTTTAATGAGTGCCAAGTAAAGTCTCGGCATCGTCGGTGGCACAGGACCGACTTCGGCCTACAGGTCGGTCAGGCTGAACTTGCATCCTGCAAGTTAAACCACATGGATGGAGGCGCGCACATCTATATGTACATATAATTGAATGCAAATTTTCGTCCCTTCTAGGTGAGAGTAAGTCAATGGGTAGAGGGATATCAAAGACTTTACAAAATGAGTGACCGGCAACATCGGAATTATCTGCTGTCGAAACGCCATTAAATAAACGACTTCGTTTTCGAAAGTGTTGGTTTCATTCCATCAGTAACTAACCGTTCATCACTCATACTTCAACGTGAGACCGCAAAGCTGCTTTGGTTAGTGTAAAATGGACAACGGACCCAAGTCAACATGCGTGGGTCCACCTGGCTGTTGAATGGGGAACATTGGGGTGGAGTCCGATGAGCTTAGACCCAAGCACAGTCCATCCGTGAATGCATCCCAGCCACTCGGTCATCCCTTACGCGGTGCGCACAACGTGGTTATTTTATCCGTTAGTTACTTGACAATGCGTATCACAGCGAGACTTTTGCCTTTCGAAAATCGAAGCCGTGTGTTTACGTTTCTGTCATTGTTAGTAAACTCATTCAAATTAATGGCTCACATGGGTCCAAAAGCATTATTAAAGAGAGCAAAAAGCGAGCATTGTTATGCCATAGTTGAATGGATGTGAGTCCTTTCTACTCGTTTTAGCGCACACTGAAGTGTTGCCTAGAAGTGACCAGGGTAACTTGAACCCAGCCTGCGACGGTATTTGCATGAAGTCACGAAAATAAATCTTCAGGTTAATTATCACTATCCCAGCCATGAAGTCCACTGCAGATGGTGCGATTGGCGTACTTGTTAAGGCTGTTCCAATTGCTCATTATGCACATTTTGCAATTAGTTGACATGCATATTTTGAACGACACCATGGAGGCAATTCGTTGCTTCGCGTAGAGGGAGAAGGAGTGCCTGTTACTGCCAAAAGACTCACAACTACACAGGTAATTGCAGCGACGAAGGAGCCCGCTTTGAGTCCTGAATCGACCACCACTGGCGGTGGGTCCTCCTCCACCACTTTGGTCACTTCGGCTCTGTTCTCCTCCATGGCTCCAGTGCTGTTGTCAACCTTCTTGTAGGTCTGTGCACACTAGTATCTCTTTTACTTACACCGATTATTACAAGATAGCTCATACGCAAGTTGGCTGAACACCCTGTTTTTTATTGCAGGCTTCATTAATGCAGGAAACGATCTAGTCGGCACTGCTCTGTCCTAACGTGGCAATTGAATGACTGACTACATTCGATTATTCTGTATTGACGAGTGAAGTTCCCGGCATGGTCCTTTACTTTCATTGGTATTTAAATGAGTTCGCTCTTATGATGGACGCGCTAGAAATGGTCTCGCGCTAGATCCCTTGCTCTCTATTGGCTGGTTATTGCGGTAGCTGCACTTTAGGTACAATAAATGTGTCAAAGTCTAATGCCAACCGATCACTGGTAGGTGCTCATGACCAATTCTTCCTTGTGACTGCGACGCATTTGGAAACGCACTCCCACTAGGGCCTGAACGCAACACGTACTCAGGACCGCTCTCCGCTGGCGAACAGCTAGGCAGACTCATGTATGATAACTGACTGAGTAATCCATTCCAGAGGATAGAACTAGAGTCACTCACCCACATAGATTACCCAGATTATAACATTGGCTTCAATGCTAGCCTGATAATTGATGGCAATCCAGTACCCTTTCCTTAGAAATTATGGGAGAACCACTTCTTGCTACTTTGTAAGAGCATATCTCTGGCACTACTGATACACTAATAAATGAGCTCAACCCTTTTATGCCAAGCTCAGTGCAAAGTAATTCGTCGCCTGAGAAATAAAAGTTGTTGGAGGCGTTTGATAAGGGGTTTGATTGGCGCACTGCGAACCAGCCATTTTTAGGAGGTTAGCTATTTTGTCTGGTGTAAAGTGGGCATAAACGTTGGGCACAAGCATCCAACAAACCCCAAAAGATTACGTAAAATTAGATAATACACCAGACGCACGAAAGAATATGACGCATAATGAGATTTTTTGCAAAGCATTGGAAATATCGGGTGAACGTGTGATCAAGTCACGTGTCGCATGTTAAAATAGCGCAAAGTTGTCGCGCAGAAGTTGACACTTAATCACAATTGATTCCTTTTTCTTAGCACCGTGAATTTAGGCCACATTGCGTCCATTCGCGACTCTATGATGCATCGAAGTATCTGATGACGATGATGACATTTTGGATAAGTTAACTACTTATCTTTGAGTCACGGTATTCTACCTCAAAACTCAGCCAAGATTTTAACTTTAGCCACCTTGTACCTTGTCCTTTACATGTTTTCCTTTTAAAGCCAACCAAATTAAATTGTTTTTCTTTTGCACACACATAACCACCTATCTGCCTAAGAGCAGTGAAAATCGTTGGTATTGAGGCCGTCAACATGATATTTACCAAAATATTGAGACTGGTACCTAGACAACTTGTTTTACCTCCAACCACTCAACTTTTGCCAAAAAACATGACAAAATAATTGAGAGGGATCTGTCTTCAGCAAGCACTTTTTATTGCGTGAGCCCATCTGCTATAAGTGCCTACAAATTTAGCAACACTTGTGCTCCACTCTCAATCCTCTCCATGTTTATCTGAGCACGTAGATTCCGCGCAACTTAGCAGACTTGTAAATTGCTCTGACCATCTTACGCAATTATTTGGTGATATCTTCGAAAAAAAACAATATCTAGCGAGAAGACAACTACGGTTTCGCCACATTTACCTCCAAGTCAATTATTCTTTTCATGGTTGTGTCTCACTACTGTGCCCTTTCTTTTGTGAACTCACTTTGTCTTGAAATCTTGGTCGTGATTTCGTGTAAATTAGCGTAGGCTTCTGATGAATAAAGGAGGTTTTGCTTGTGTTGACTCTACTTGAGTCCTATTTGCCTTAGTTTCATGCGTACCGGTGTGCACGACCTGTACCCTGTCATCGTAAACCTGCTTGACCATCAATGACAAGGCACCGGTGGCCATTCAAATCGTAATGTTATGCAGACATCTACAAAAGTAGTTCAAAGCAGTCAAGTTCCACTCTTTGCTGGGAGAGAATAGCAGCGACAGTCATGAAGGAAACATACCAAGTCCTGAAGAGGTAGACATATTCAGCACAATGAGTATGAGAATGGCGCAAATGAGGAGGACATTAATAATGATGATGTAGGGAATGGGACTGTAGCTTCGACGCCACGTCACAGTCAGCATAGTACCAACTAGAATGAAGACCAGCGATACGATGGCGGCCTCGCCCACATCCTTGATCACAACACTTAAAACCGTTGAACCTCCTGCCAAAGGGAAGAAGAGGAAGCACCGATGCAAGTGACTCTGTATGACTAGCCCTCGTTTTTCTGTCTTATTAGCATATTTCAATGGGAGACAATAAAACAAAACCGAGTAAAGCAAACATAACAAGAGAATTGCATTTGCGTTCGTAGTAACAGCTCTTCAATGAGTTCTTTGACAATAAAGACTGCCTTGCGATTAACTCAATCCAAACTATTCTCCTAAGGATGCCTATAAGAAGATGCAGCATCTTTGATCTAATCACAATCACTCACTCTGTTTAACCAGCGAACTGGGCTCTTGCGTTCTACTTCTGAGGTTATCCTGAATTCTAAGGCACACAGACCCACATGCTCCATCCATGTATGAAATCTCGCGACAAATTCGCTTTATTTCACAATATAGTAGTGTCGCAATCTTTATTGGAGTGCCAAGGAATCAACATCGGGGCTCGTTCGGCAGTTGGAACGGTGAATATGAGAATTCGTCATCTCTGCACACGCTTGCGCACCTGAGGTTGATCTAGTACCCTGTAATTTTATGCTATCCTACCAAAACGTGTTATTTCTAGACTGGTTTCCATCAACCCTATGTTTTGATTCTGCCTTTTCGGCAAGCGTGTAACCAACTTGGGCGATCTTCCGAGACATAATCCGCATCGCAGAAATGTCTATTCCTTGGCTTGCCATTTGACGAAACTTGACGCCATCACAACTGCTCGACGCGGAGTTTCATATTCTTCATCGCATTCACGAAGCTGTAAATGCCAGAAATTAGAGGTTGAACAGGCTGACATTGGGTTCCCACGACAATCCCACTTACTACAGCGCACATCACTGTCAAAACGTAAGTGAGAAGACAGGGATTACTCACCAGTGATGCTAACGGTGAGGTTGTAGAGACTAATGGTGATGGTAAGAATGTTGGCAACTAAGCCGAAGCGATGGTCTACAAATTGGGCAATGGTTCGGGCTCCGGGCGCTTTGGTGTAGAATTCCAAAAGCAGCAGTACGAGGATAGTATGGACTAGTGCCGAATTCGCGTGCACGAATTCGCTACCGGTAACGCCGTGCTAAATACACAAGTGTGAAACTACACTTTTGTACTATCCACAGTATTATTGCATCGTTCATCATTGTTGCATGCATACGTTACCTGCACATGGCCAGTACATGCTAACAGACTACGCTACACCATGGGTCGCATTGTGGTGGTTAAACCTCGTCTTCGAGTGTCAAAGTAGATGCCGAATGTTACCTATGTAAAGCAACTGATGTGTCGCTACCATAACCCCGAAATCGACTGAATCACTGATACAGCAGCATTTAGTTTGGCTGTGATGCTCTGAGCGACAATATGGAAGGGCGAATCGACCTGATCAGTTCTTACAAGCATCACTCTTTCCTTTCGGTTTCAATAACAACAGAGCCACTTGTTGATTATTGTTCGTCTCTGTGGCCCTCCGGTTCTAGATGTTAACCACGCTATAACGAAAATGCTAGGTGCTAGGCTTTCAAGGAATGGTAAAATATCATGATGATTTTTGCATGAAGGAGAGTGGATTCCTCCGTCAGCAATGGACGAAAGCAGCTACGGCAACAAAAGGTGCTGCAGAGTTGCGCATCTTTTTGGGCAGGAGTTTTGAGCCGCGTAAGCGTTTAGCGAGTCTTGTAGACTCAGCGCTAAAATTGAGTCAATTTCAACGTCCGTCGCCGTAGCGGTAATTGATAAAGACCAACTCTTTGACCAAATGCAAAAGTGCCATAGCGCTGAGTTATTGACGATTGAATTACTTTAGACTCAATAAACATGTAGTGCACAAATGACTCTTGCAACAAAGTCTTAGCAAAACCAAAAATTGTGCCATCGCTCGGCTAGCCGCAAAAGGTCAAAGTTCTGGCACGTCCTTCTGATTAAAATAGCAAGAATGAAGAGAAATAAGGGCGTGCACTTTCATGGTAATACGGCTTTTTATTATCACACCTTGAGCAGCACGCACCACAAAATGTAGCGGCAAGACACCTATTTTTGCAAACCACTTCACGCTGATAATCGTCCTTGTCTGGGTTAGAACGCCAAGAATTTGTCAAACCGGATATGCCATCCTCCAGCAGTGCATTGCCTTAGCGTCATTTGAATGCTCGATGATTGTAGCCTATCGTAAAAATGTGATTTGAAGCAAGCAATTATTTAAAATGTAGTTTTGTGCAGATAAGCGATCACTGTAATGTGTCAAGCCCTACCAATTCAGCGTTTCTCACCGCCTCTAGAATTGACGTCGGCCAGGTTATTTGTACCATGAAAGAGGTGATGACAATACCGAGATTGTGCGATCAACCGGAAGCGCACAACAAGCCTCATTGGATCCTTGTCTAAGGATAAAACGAAATAGCATGATTATTTTACGTAAAGATTACGTTGCGTAGTAATGCGTAAGGGATAGAGTCATTAATAAGCCTTCTTGCTTATGAAACAATCAAGCCCATATTTGGAGTTGAAGAGCTCATTTGTGCACTCCACAGCAAAAACTTGCACGTTGAAATACCAAACCTGAATCTTTAATCTGCATTTTCCTATAATCCAGAGGCTAACTATGTTTTATTCTCTGGTTTGTTTCCATGACAACGTATCAAACAAATAATGCATGCCATGCTCACCTTACTTCTGCTAATTTGTAATCTAGATTTATATGGGCAGTAAATACCAGTTACGAGGCTGCAAGTACACTGCGCTGTCTACGCCATAAATCTCATCTTTTGATTGAATTACACGTAAACACTGCACGATAGGAATTGGTACCTTGTTCAAGCAAATATTTATGGAGCCTGCCATGGTTGGATCTAGTGATCTCCGATACTATGGTAAAAAATGTTTACCATAGTTTCTTTTAGTGGCTAAAATACTAACGCACTGAAGGCTAGCTAGTAAAATGGCCAAGGCTATTCCTAAGAGGAGTGTCTGTGACAAAACCGATGGGACGAAATAATTGCTCTAAAGTAATCATCGGGTGTACAAAGATGGAATAAACCGTCGGTTAGAAAGGTGTCAATTAAGAGTAAACTGATAATTTGTCAATTTACAATTAACGACTTAGAAATTGTGTGTTACATGTATGCGCTTTCTTGTGCAGAAGAACAGCGCAGACAAGTTCAGCCATATCTCGCGCACTTAATGCATTGCCCATTCTTCTGCAAAACATCTTTTGCAGTCAGCGAAGGCACCCGCAGACTCACATTCACTATAGCACCTGATTTTGGTCGTACATGTACCAATTCCTTGCACTCATTATCGTCCATGCTCTATGCACCAGCCTAAATGAACACACAGCTCTGGAAAGGGGCGCTATTTTAGTGACCATCAAAGCGTCTCTTTGTCTTACTAATAGAGTCTGGGCTCTACCGAATTGAAATTGAGCAACGCAGCTTAAGCGAGTTGATAGATGGGGTGACAGTACATTTGCTCGGTAAACATGGCACCAGACTCCTTAGGTTTTGTTGTGCGCCCCTCATAACAACTTCTTTTCTACTAAAGACCTTGGAGCGGCATGCAGTAGGCTGTAAGCAGTAATCATCCAGAGAACAAATCCAGGCACTATTCGGCGGTAGAGTGGCACATCAGTTTTGAAAAAAAGGCCGGAATTTCGTTTGGAGTGGTATGCATGGAAAATGGGTGGAAACGTAGAAACTAGCAGTCAGTTATTACTGCTGTTATACTATACAGATGCAGTTTGGCGCTGGCAATCGACGCTTACGTATCTTTGCATGGAGGCAAAAAGTCTAGTTTAAACATGTCGACACATCATAAATGCATGAGTGTGTATTGCCGTAAATTTAATTAGCTAAATCGAGAGCTTTTGAATTCATGAGTGTGGCTTAATTCTTATCGTAGGGGTCGGATTTTTGGATGCATGATGCCGTGAGGATGCCATTCGTGTTGGTGACTTCATGCCTATATACGAACACATGTGTGAACAATTTTATTGTTAAAATACTTGCATGTGTGTGTGTGTGCGTGTGTGTGTGTGTGAATTTGCATTCCATTTTCGAATTGAATACGTAAGCATGACTGTATGCGGATACCATTGCAGTACTTTCCGAAAGGGTATTTGAGTACGCTCCTCTCTATCGATAAACTGACACGCATCTTCTGCAACTTCACCATGCGTGATCTGAACAAACACAAGCCGTGGTAGTAAAGATTCTGCTACGAACGAGATGTCAATTTGCAGCCCGCACTATCATCATTCAACTAGGTGTCAACCCACTGATTTGATTGGTAAGATTATCTCAAGTCTTCACAATGACTAAGCGTATTTGACTACATCCATTCTGCTTCGACAGGTGCGGAGATATTTTGCGGTTCGGAGTCTCTAGATCCAAGTGATGAGCGAGATTCATGCCCTTCGAGTTTGCAAAGGACGCGTTACTCGCTAAGACACCCGACGATGACGAGCGCTTTGTTGGTCGCTGCTCACTGGTGAATTGTAGACAAAACTCTTGGAGTTCTGCCAAATGAGATACGGTGCGATAACTCCCACTTTCGTGGCATTGTAGTCAGAAAGCACCAACCGCCAGTGCGAGCTAAAATTGCGGACGCAAGAAGAGAGAAACTAGTCAAATTTGAAGCGTAAATAATCATGCATGCACCCATTTATATTGGATTATGTGCTGTCTTTTTACTATCTAGTTTGATAAGGCACAACGCCGTGTTATCATGTGTAGGCGTTTGTACCTGCAGCAGATACTGCCGATTATGTGCAACTTACACTTGGGTGAGTTAGGGCTAATTGCACTTTCGTTGGGGCAGCTTTTTACCTTCCTATTCCCTGCGCGATTCACATGTTTGTGCAGATCTTGAATAAACGTTTATGCCGCTTCTCCCAGTGGCACTATTGGCCGTTTGGGTGTCCTCATTAGGCACTGGCAAACATCAAATTTTGTCAGGTCTGATGCTTGTGCTCAATGACATCAAATCTTGTTGCTGACTGAATTTATTTATTTTTGCAGTTGACCGTGTCACATTTTTTACTTTTTGCTTGAGCATACATGTGTATTGTATTTTTAATAATCATGGGCTGGATAGGTTCTCAGGGCATTCATTTTGATGCATCCTAGAGCCGTCGTTAACCTATAAAAGGTACTACCTGTTGATACATGCGATGCATCGATCTGCGTCATAACTTGCAAAAATATCTGCGGTAAATTATAGTTCCCACATCCAAATAAGCTTTCTTGATTTAAGTCCTACCAGTAGTTTATGCACCGTGCACCGCTGCATTGAATAAGTGTGTTCTATCAAATGCACTTGTGACAGGAATGTTTGCCACCGCTTTACTCCCTTCCATTGCCCTGTGAATCTGAAGAAAGCTTGCATTTTCCTATAAGAATATGTGTGTTATTTCTGACTCAGTTCAATTTCACGAAGTCTTCAACCGACTTGATTGGTTTTCTCGGCTAACTTTACTGTGCTTTTTAAGGTGTGAAAAGAGAAGACGCAACGGCTACTGCTATGTGTAAACCTGACTTGCACGAGTGCTTTCGTCAAAGCCATCAAACTTTGTGCATTCGTTGTTAGCATAAGAGGCTTCTTGATAGGATTGGCCCTAAAATGCTCACAAATGAGGTGTTCAGTGAAGATGCAGTGTTATGGTGGCTACCTTGGATGTAACACTGATTGTCTCGACGTCTACCTCCGCAGCCGTAATGATGCTGCAGACTCTGCATGGTCTCTGCTTTTTCTTTGGTCGAACTGTTAATTCGTCTCGACTGCAGTGCTTCCCGCTATGAGACTAGTAGTTGCAGAGATATAGGCATCGTGTGGGTTTGAACTCGTCCACTGGCCAGCATTACGTAGGTACTTGCATAACATGCATGTATGAACAGGCGAAGGTAAGGAGATTTGTCCCCTCCTTATTCCAGTGAATCCAACTGCCTGGTCATCGGCTTAGCCCTTAACTGATTTATCTAACGATCCCTTTTTCTATCTACTGAACTAATTACCTCCACACCTCCTTACATCACTGCGTCCCTTCAACGGTGGCACAGGTTGTTGCATTGAATCATTTGCACCGTTATGCCAAATGTGAGTAAGCTTGTCGAGCTTGCTGCACCTCCGACAGAACCGCCAGATTCTCGGAGATGCTAAAACTGGCATCTTCTCCACTCATCGTTACTAACAACGTTTAAGTAGGAGGATGTTTAGGACCCATTTAGGCTCTAAACTAAACAATCAAAGGGTACAGGCTTCATTGTGGATGTCCGCACCACCAAATTAACGAGTAAACAAAGGAATCGTGGCTGATGGACATGAGAATGTCGGCCAGAAAACAGAGCCTGCCTGAGTATGGGTCCATTTGTTGGGGTGATCAGCTAGGGATAAATGTGGTGCTTGATTGACCCCAGTCTTTGACTGGTTAGCAGTACGTCTAAGGTATCTATCCGCTTGACATGAATCAATCAGGCAGAAAAGGATTGCGCCAAGACTTCTTCCGAATCGAATACGATTGTTTTTAAGCCTGCAAACATCCCAAGGACAAACTTCTCGTCGCATTTGTTGCATAGCACCTGGGGGTATGACGTACAGTATCGGACTGTAGCATCTGGATGCAGATCGCGTAAATGGATTGTTAATTATCACTGTGAATTGCACATTGACAGGTGCATCATCTTGGGGCAGCTTCGATGATTTCAATGGTGGTGAGAAATTGCATTGTCGCTGACGCGCTCGAAACTGTAAACTGGCGTTAGGTTAAGAATGTCGGATCATTTTAATGTGGATGCTGAAACACCTGGCTTGCATCCACCTCTGCTGCGAGGTTAGGGGTCATGAACGCGTGAATGCTTGTTACACCCTACTTGTCGTTTTCATCAACAGGCTTGAAGGACTGCTAACTTGATATTCCATTTATTTCACTTTAGACTGGTTTGAAGAGCAGATGAAGTCATGGTTACGCCTGAATATGTAGATCACGTTGAATAACTTTCTCGCCATTTCGAGCCCTGGTACTGGTCGACGAGTTAATAACAAAGATTGAATAGCAGGCTTGACATCACGAAACTCTTCAAAATAGCGTGCTTGTAGTGCCATTCCTGCATCTCGATGGATTGTATTCGCTCCTCAGCGGGTGTACGTCGATGTTCTCCCAAGTAATCACTTTCATCTTTTTGGCCCAAGCACTAAATAATCGTACGAATGCATGCTAAACAGACCTGATGAGTGTGAGATTAGAAATGAATCGACGAGGATGCTTATTGTGTCACTAAGAAATAGTTATGGTTTGCATGGTGATAAGTTCGACACTAAAAGTGTAGGTGGGAAGAATGAAGTAGCTCCTTTGAATCTACTCTAAAACGTTTTAAGGGGCAGGAGTTGCTTTTATCAGACTAGGTCAGAAATGCTCTAATTTGAAATCCAACCCCTTGACACGATAAATAATTCATTTTGGATCAAGATGCACAATATGTGATAAAGTGGTTTTCACGTCCATGATTTATTGCGTCCAAGAGAACCGAAACTTCTAAGGATATAACCAAGCGGAGAGAGTCCTCATAGGGATGAAATGTAGCAAATTGGGAGCGTTGCCTACGAGGCCTTTTAACACTGAGTATTTCGTACAACTACATCTTCCAGAAGAAGGCGGCAAGAATTGCGGCAATATTCAGACTAAAATTCTGCGTTAAGCCGTGACGATAACGCTCCTCCCTTGAACAGCCAAATGTGCTTGCTCTATTGACCCTCGGCCAAGTGTCCTTCTCAACCAACATAGTCGAAGTACTCATTCGATAAAACGCGAAATGCCTTCCCTCACTCAACACGTGCCAGCCCAATCATTTGTCCCTCATCCGCTCATGCTGCGGCCAGTTTTGGTATTCAATTTGCATGCCGATTACCTTCTTCCTTTCGTCTAAAATTGCTGCAGATGTGTGCTCATAGGGGATTTGTCCGCAGTCTTATATAGGCAAGCGATTTACCCACCGCAGAAATTCAGTGCTTACTCTATCCGTAATGTGTTTAGCTGATTGCTCGATTCTGGCCAACATCTTGCCTAGATTATCTCGGCTATATTTGATGGCGTACTTGCCATTATCAATTCTAGTGTTTGCGTAGGGAAACACGGATTGTGAAAAGCGTGAGCATCCTTGCGCAGTTAGACGCAAAATACTTGATCTGCCATGTTATGACATTCTCATTCTAAGTTGCCTCTGCGCGATTTGGTCATGGATTGAGAGTCCGTTGAATAGTGACACAAAGTTGTTTCTTCGCACAAATAACAGGTCAGATTTAATGGCTGCTATTTTGCCAGTATTAAGTGTTGCCTGTCGTTGGCTACAATTAAAATTCGCTGGCACTGTGTCGACTGCATTGATCGCCTTCTCGCACAAGTAAGCCTCTGCTGTCCTCTTCATCTCCAGCAGCACCATAAACGAGAACTCCCCCACAGTGAATTGTCTTGGCTTACCACAGCACGTTGCTTGAACCCCCGATTTCCTCTTTTGAAATGATCACGAATGTCCAGCGCTTCCTGTCACCTTGCACGACCTCATCGTTGAAGCAACGTCGGGTTGGACGCTTTACATCATCTACTGCATTGGCTGGGTTCATGGCAGCCTGGATCTTTGAGGCCTCGCCGATGAGATGTTCTTTATCCATAAATGCCACGCAGGTCGGTGTTTTGCGGCAACCCTGAGCATTGGCAATGGTTTCAAACTTGCCGCTTCGAAGAACGCCAACGCTGTAGAAGGTAGTTCCGAAGTTAATACCAATGGCTAAACCTACTGGCGTGCTTTTGCGGAACACGTGAGTGTCCGTGTGTATGATCTGATAGGTATGACCCTCACCGTCACGCAACACTTTATATCAAGTGCTGTTGATGACTCTGTATGTCTTCATGATGTGCATTGACTACTGAGACGCTCGTAGCCAACCAGATATTGCCATTAAATGCTGCCTTTAATCGGTGGCATCTACACGTACGAAAGTGAGGACGCGCAATGTCGGCTCTGGTGAGAATACGTCTGTAAGTGAGCAGCTCAGTATTGATGTTGTGGTGTTGGAGGTGAAGCGGTGCCGAAGCACGCACTTATTGACTCATCTTTGGTGGTCTTTTAATGTCCATGGGGTTCCATGCAAACGTTTAGGATGTTCACTTTAAATGCTATAGTCCTCCATGCGGCCCCGACTCCCTCCAGCAAGAAGCAGTTAAGCAGGGAAACAGAACGGACAAGGCTTGTGCAGTGCCCATCCTGTGATTGTATGGCGTTAGAAGCAGATTCACAAAAAACTACAAGCTCTCCGTGCCACCATTGGTCCTCTGCTTTACTTCATTTTACATGATTAGTACTCCCCACTACCTTCCCAATTTGCTCCTCCGTTTGATTCGCGTAACTTTCAAATTAAGTGCCTTTCCTCCAAAATGACGCTTTTTTGCAACTCCAAATGAAAAACACCCCTTTTCAATAGTAAACATCAAAGAGCTGACTTTGAGTGGTTTCTTCTTCAATGATGATCTTATTTTGTAAGACTGGTTCATGTTTTGAGCAGTCTCTAATGACGATACATTAACGCACTCATTCAACGCCTCCTCACACGTTGATAAAAGCCATCGTAATGAGAATATTCTTTGCAATGGGTAAGCGTAGGGGTGTAGGTGCCTTCAATGCAAGTCCAAGAGCAATGGGATTTTAGTTTTGTACTATTGTCGATTTGTGTTCTATATGAGTAAATACATACACATCCAATTATGCATACAGCGTCATTACACGATTGCATGCAAAGTGGACGACCATCAGCAGGGCAAGAGGGCTAGCTTTAGCCCATCTGCTATTGTCCTCCACAAAATCTTCGGTTAGGTTAAATTATATGAACGGATGAATTTAATATGTATTCCTGACTAAATAAAAAGACTACAGCTCATTGCTTGCTCACGCTGACAGCTATACAGCCGTTTGCCCTCGTCTGACAAACCCAATCTACCAATGCCAACTGTGCTTTTCATTCTCCCCTTTTCATCACAGCGTACCATCAAGCTCGGTCGGTGAAATCAAAGCCAAACACTGACGCATCAAAGGTAACACCCTTACTTGGGCCTTACATCTCTTCTAATTCACAATAAATACCTGCTTAGGGGTGCCACTAATCCAAATGCGAGCTTATTTAATGAGTAGATGGGCACATAGTTTGGTAAATGCGTAGACAGAAGAACAGCTTCAAGAAGACATTGCCACACAAAGTTGTCAATTTCCAAAAGAACCACAAGGCCGCCAAACACACGTTATTCAACTGCATTCCCTGCTATGTGTGGGGATTTCGAATTATAGGAGTGAAGGGATGCGTTCATCGTATAATCCTTGTCAGTAACAATTCCATTCAGCGTCGTAGGCATTTGAAGCTGTCGTGTGGAGCAATAAGTGGCAAATGGTTGGCGTAATTGGTTTGCCCACAAGAAAGCAATTGCATTAGGCCTTGCGTTGCATCTAACAAATTCATTCTTATTTAAAGTGCGAATAGCTGCGCATTCCTTTGTGAGTGTAGACCGTCTGTTTAACAACTTTCTACGCATTCATTGCAATCGCAATGATCAAAGCTATTTTTAAGGTTTTGCTTTAAGGAGGAGGTAAACATTGCAGTAAAGTGGACAAGTTTAATACAGCGTCAGGGCAGTGGATTTGACTTAGTGTTTATGCATATTTTGTAAATGTGGAGGCTGGGAATAAGGACTCATCCACGGCTTCTGTTCGAATTTCTCTCATTATACGGCCACTAACTCATTGCTTAAAGCAATCAGCTTCCTCTTCCTTCAACCAGCTCTGCTTTTGCAAACGTAGCGATCCATAAGAATCTCCCTATCTCACATCTTCCGCATACCATCAAAGAAAGACTCGAAACACTGCATGCCTCCTTTCCTTCGAGCCCAAACTTCTGGGTCATGCCAAAACAAAGATATGGGGAAGAATTTATTGCGGTGAATATGAAGGCTATGGTACTTACGTGGGTGCGTTATAAAGAGAAAGGAGGAAATCGTAGTTATAATATTAATTGGAAGAGTCGTGCACGTTGGTTTGAGAAGAGTATGAGCACGTAGATGGTAAACGGATAATAAAGCATGAAAGATGTTGCAGTGCTTTGATTGCCGTCAGTTGAGGTGTGAGTCCACCTCGCGATGCTTGCGCATAATTGGGTGAGAGCGAATGTGGTGAAAGTTAAAGTTGGTGTTTCCTTGGTAGTTGTACACTTTGCAGAATATCTTGGCCACTCATCTTCCAGCCCCTCTTCCTTCCTCCATGCCTCATAGTCTTGATTACCTATTAAGTCTCAACCACTCACGTCCATCTGCAGAGATAAGAAAATTCAATGCGCAGACTAATTTACAGGTGGACCTGTGTGCTCTGTCCTGACCTGTTCTTCTCTTCCTTAACCAATAAGCCTAACTAATGGTGGCGTACTTTGAGGGGCATTTAGACTCGCATCTCAATCCCATTTAGTTTGCCATCCTAATGCCCTTCTCACCCTTTCGAAGTTGTAGAGTAGGCCGCATTATTCAATAAAGGTAGCATCCTTAATGCAACTAACAAATGGAGATGGATCCTTTGAGAGTTATGTAAGATGCGGATGTTACTCTGAAAGGATTTGAGGGTTATGCAGAAGAATGCGGACATAGATGCAGGCTGTGAGAAAAGAGTTTATGAGTCAGTGGGCCGGAAAATAAACGCAGGTTATGCTCCGATTTTGTACATCTCCTAAGCGTAGAGCTGCTGTGCCTTTTTCCCTTCATCTCGCTTCACTTAGCCTTGCTTTACTTACTCGGCCATTGGAGTTGCCTCAGTTGAAGTGTCGAACACCTCGGTGATCCATGTTTTCCTTATTGCGTTCCACGGCCATTTTCATTTGCGTGTGCTTCGTCATTTCTGGCTTTGCCACCTTCGCTTTCTTATTTTGAACATGCCACTTGCATTTGACAAATAGCAAAAGGGCATTGCATGGTGGCGGAATTGGCAGCGCTAGTCCTCTCCGTGTCTGCGGCAGCATTCCTTATGCTCCACTGATTTTTGCAAATGGATAGACGTATTACTGTTGCTAATGTGGAGACTGCCTGAGTAGATGCGGGGATGTGAGAAGGGGTTTGTTGAACAACTGGCAGATGTTTACATTTTGAGCTATTGGTGCTATGTAAGCACAATTTCTCGATCTTTTCTTACCCGAGCATAATGTGGACTACCGGCTTAAACAGGGGTTGGATTTTTCTACCCCATTAAGCTAATCCGTTCATGCATTGAACATCTCCTCATCGTTGTGTTGTTGCAAACGCTTTAAGAGTAGGTGTTAGGACCGGAACATTTGCAAGGCCTATTCAATCCTCCTCTTTGATGAAATTAGTGTTTTCTCTCAAGTTCAGCCCATCAGCTGCTTATTTGCCTGTCTTCTCCACCCAGCATGCTTGTGCATCACCAGATCTTCTCTGCCGTTGATTTGTTTGGGTAGAATGATCCGGCTCTTATTAAAATGCATGAATTGATAGTGCACTACACCAGACTGTGCCTTATCCCATCCCACTCTGTCGCACCGAGCCGAGCCGTATCACACATTTTTGCATAATAGTGTTATCACATCCCATCCACATTTGCCACACTTCATCAATTGGCGCACCGCATGGAGAGCTGCAGTGATTACGCGCTAAGCACTAATGTGGGATGATCGACGAAGAGGTGGGAAGGAACACGGGCTCAGCCGGGATTAGGGTTCGTGGTGAAATGAAAGACTACATTTAGCGAACAGGGCTTTGAGATTTGGCGAATTTCCACCAATGAAAGACAAGTGCAGCACTTAAGATAAGAGCCACAAAAGCACGGTCCAACGCGCTTTTAGCCAAAAGTTGGCTAAGAGACAGGAAAATGTGGCATTCTTCAGGCATTGCGATCTTTACACAATCACATCAGTGGAAGCTAATTATTCAAACCAGCTTGATTTTTGTCTAAGAATAGGGAGATTATTATTTATTGGCTTTACTGTTATAATATTCCTCTTATAAAATACAGACATGACACACCTTCAGTTATCATGAGATTGTAATAAACACGTGTCACATATGTGGGAATTTACAAACAAACGCGTATGGTAAGGGACGTTGAAGTCAGTTTATGGCAGAACTCAAGCCGAAACAAAAATTAGGATCATAAGCGCGAAGACTGCATTATAGGTAAGATGGTGATAAAAGGGAGTGAGACCAATGGCATGGCCCAATGGTCAGTCCACCCAACGAAGAAAATATGGTCAAACAAGTAACTGTAACCGAAAAGGAGAATGAAGCAAACAACACAGTGTATCTCATAGTCACTCTCGTCTTTTGAGCGGCGCCTTCAGCGTTATTCATGGAAATCCGCCCACGTCAGTCGTCACAACACAATTGACGCTTAAACGACACCCAAGATGCAATCGTGCCATTCATCCAAATTGTATGCAAGTGAGGATGCGTGTTGGCAATTTCACTGCATGTGAAGTTTCATGGCGTTTGGAAGTGCATTCAATGGAAGGAGATTCAGGTGGCCATCACACGTGTCCATAGCTAGACGCTGGAACACCGGCCCAAAAGCAGATTGATGCTGGGGAAAACGAGATTGCACACACTACCTTGCCGCGTGATTCTCACCACAGAGTCGCTCGGTCATATTCACTTCGATTTCATTCAGCTGGTAGGAGAGTGGAGCAGAAGCTGTCAGTTCAGTTAATCCGCATCTTCACGTGGGTGCGGTAGGAATGCTTGGGAGGGAAAACCTTCCAGACAACTTGAGGCTGGAGTCGCTTCTGCTCCTGATTACAATGTGGGACTGGAGTAGTTGCCCAAGGCAGAAAGTATATATACTCCTTCTGACGCTGAGCGTCAGCAGCCCTCCCATCTGTAGAATATGCACTTCTCTCGCATCGCTAAGGTTTTCACAAGCGGTGAAAATCAGTGCGAAAATCCATTGGAATGTGATGCTTTTATCAATGCTTAAAATATAGCATCTAGAGACTTCCTTGAAGACAAAGGAAGACATTATGCTCGGGCTGGGCTGTCGACATGCACCCAGGTTAGGCCCATCCGGCGAAGGCAATATGGTTTACAAAGTGATCGCAGCCAATGGCGAGAATCAAACAAACAACAAAACGATTCACACGTGGAGTGAGCAATGCATTTCTACGTTAGGCAAATCGCTTGCCCATATCAGACTACAGGCGATTCAACTACGAGCATAAGACTGTGGTATTTTAGACGAAAGGAAGAAATTAAGCACCATGCGAATTGACTACCGAGAACTGGTTGCAGCATGAGCGAATAAAGGACGAAAGATTGGAGCGGCACGGGTAGAGTGAGGGAAGGCATTTCGCGCTTTTAGCGAATAGGCACTTTCGGCTGTGTACATCTGTCTGGTGGATATGTTGATTAGGGGAGACACTTCACTGAAGGTCAATCGACGGGAGGGCATTTCGTTACGGCTTAACACACAATTTTAGTCTGAATACTGCTGCAATTTCTAGTGCTTTTTTGGGAAGAAATGATGTTAGGAAGTGCTCAGTGTTGAAAGGCATAAAAGCAACACTCCCAATTTGCCATAATTTATTGCTAAGAAGACTCTTTCTGTTGGGTTCTTTCCCTTAAAGTTATGGTTTTTCTTTTACGCAATGAATCATGAGTGGTGTCATCGTGCCGTTCACTGCTTTACCAGTGGTCGGATATGGATGAGCGGGTGGAGTGAGGGATGCTGTTCGCTCAAGTCGGCATCGCTAACCACAATGGAACCACTGCTGGCGAGCGAAAGGGCAGCAACTCAAGAGGCGATAGACAAGGTGGATGTGGACGTGGAGGTGGGACCAAATGAGAAAGAAGGGGAGGAGAGAAGGATATTGGTGCAGTGGGGAGATTACAAGAGGTAAAGCACAAGACACCCTGCTCCTTAAAATATTCTGGCGAGTGTCACTAATATTTGTGTCCTTCCACGTAGAAACAAGTCAGTTAGCTAGCTGGCCAGCCAGCCAGCCAGCCACATGGGTTGAAAGAGATAAGGAGAGACGCAACAATAATTAAGTTAAATAGGATAAGTGAATGAAGTAAGAAATGGGTGAAGGAATGGAGAGAAAGGTAATGCTGTGTTCACTGCTTAGAAATCGACGCGCAGAGAAATTGATGCAGAGATGTGTGATGAAATGGACCATCAGAAGGGCATGCATATAGGCTTGGAGAGAGGGACGGATAGGCAAGTGGGTGCGTGGATGATAGGCAGGCGGGGAATCAGTGCTTATCCAAATGCCCCAGTCGACAGCTCATTTACTGCCCTTCTCTCTTCCTTGTTTATCGCCCGCTTCCCCTCCACTCTCCTACATCCTTCAGTAAGTTCGCATTCTTCCACACCCTCCTTCATTCCTTCCTCCTGGTCGCTATGCAAACGCCCTTTTTACTCATGGGGACATGCACCACCCTCTAGAATCTTGGTCTCTTCCTCCTTCTCTTCTCCGATCCTAATGAGCCACACGACTGAGGAGGCGTCTTCACTCAGGCTGCTGTCGTTACCTTTAATCCCAATCCCTCTGACTGATCCACCGACTAATGATTCGAATCTCTGACCTACAATTGAAGTGATTGATTGACTGAATAACTTGGTGATACACTCATCCCCTTACTCCTTTGCTTTCGTTTAGACTGCTCCTTTGCTTGATTGATTGCCAATACAATGATTCTGTGTTATAATCTGCAGTTGCAATAAAGTGCTGAGGGCAGGGAGGGAGGGGGTTGACCTGGTCCGAGGAAGAAGCGAGGCCACAGCACTGGCACCCAGATGCCCACCAATTTGGCACCCTCCTTTAACCCGCCCGTCAATCAAGGTGGCAGCGCAATATCGCAGGCATAGATGCAGTAATCCTCCTTCCCTCCCTCCTTGATTGCCTGGATTTCCAGTGGCTGGCGCTGCTGGCTCGCGGATGTTTTTATTTCACCACACACAATTTCTAATGGCTCACGCCGACACACATTCGACACATTTTTAATCCATTCCCAAGGCTAAGTAGTAGCCACGTCACCTCCTAACAATTCATGATACACTCAGCAGTGGACAACTTACTCCAAGATGCACCCGCTATCTCTGCCTACAATCAACTGCAACCCAACAAAATAAAACAGTTCAGTACACGTTGGAGCAAAATATGCCGCAGCTGTCACGCAGTCGCACAAATGAGCTACGGCCAAAAGTTCTTCAGATCACAATAGAACATCTCCATTACCACCGCATACACATCCACTACAACGCCCGCAGTCTTTCCTTACCCCCAAGAAGGTAAAAGGAGACACAATATTTGGGCAAAATGCACATCTATTCCACACACCGACAACCCACCCAGCAAAGGCACAACAGGGGGGAAAATACGCGGCCCCACCACTAACACCCGTCAATTGACAAACTACCGATGCATTACATAGCCCGCCTCTCCCCCTCCAGCGCCATCCTCCGTGCTCTTCTTCGTAATTTTGCCGCATCTGCAGTCGCCTCCTCACCTCCTATGGCTGAAACGCACTCCGTAGGGGATGATGGGGATACGCTGACCACCACACCTAAAAGCAAAAGTCACATCTCCGTCAACGTTAAGACCTCAAGGCCACGGTATCGGGAGAACAACTAAGACCTCATGTGGTTACCAGTCTGAAATCTACTGTCGCATGGCAACCATGCGATGACAAGCTTAACTACTTGCATTGGGCAGAGGCAACACTCAGTACCATCAACCGACAGATGGACGTCAGACAACACAAACATACACACACACACACAAATCGCAAGATTACACAATTTGATGAGGGAATAAACGGCATATTAGAATCTGCGGACGCGGGTGCAGCATCAAGTCATCGAGCATTTACCGTTTCTCCTACGAATTAATCGCACTTTGGCAAGATGCCACCCCACTCACTGCAACACTCACACATGTAGACGTCATTAAAAACGCCTCTTTGAGCAAGTTATGCATACGTGAGAGCTTGTCGATAACTTGCGTCGAATGACTTCACCTATTGTTAAAGGCGACAGAACATGAACACCCTAATTTAAACAAACCGATGACAGCATCAAGTTCAACCTATGCAGCATACTATCTCATGGGGAGGTACTTACCAGACTACCACTCGCCACTCGGTTCGGTCCCGCGCGGCACCAAAACACTGCATCCAGTCTTTCACAAGTCCTCCAAGCACAAAGCCACGCTGCTTATATCCTGTGTGAACAAATGCTCCACATTGAGCAGGGGCGTTTCAGTAGGGTCGATTGGTCGAATGATCGCAGCACCACATCTGTCGACAACGACGACCAGTTTAAGCCAGTAGTCCTCATTATGCTAGATAAGAAAAGATTGAGAAAGTGTCAACGACGACGACGACGACGACGAGCTCAAGGGCGCTTGATGCGGTCCCAGTGGACTGCCATGGTTTGGCTTCTACAGCCACATCCTCCTTTGCTAATGCCACCGTCACCAACGATGTATGTTGATGGATGGGTCACATAACCAACTTGAGGGCCTGACTGGTCAAATACAATAGTACTGCGATAACAATTTTTGCGCGCAAAACTATCACCTTTTACTGTGCACTCATGTCTCCATGCTTACCACGAAATGCCCCAGGGGATAAAATCCCTCCTGCCGTACCTCGAGCCCACAACAACTTCAGCACCATGTAGAGCCAAATGATTGGTAGGCTTTCCCCACTGTTCCCAACAAATCAGACCTCACCCGCCATAATCCCTCCTTATCGAAGTAACCCACTATCCAACTAACCGTTAGAACAGCTTCAACTGCTCCCCTTCACAACTGTTAGGCGTAACAAACAAACGTGAAATAATGTTCTCTCTAGACAGCAAAAACTTGTCCGAGTCCAATTTCCGATTCTCATTCAGTAAAAAAATCTGCTATATGCGTTCCCACATACGCATATGCGTGAACACAACTACAAACAAGTAAATTCCATGCATTGCAAATACATGAACCAGGAAATGCCATCAGACACTTGTGTGCAATAAAAGGATAGGTAAATAGAAAGATAAAAAGGCATACATTTTGAAATGGAAAACAAACCTAAGTCCACGAAAAGGACCTAGATTAGATTCTAAAATAGCCCTGCATCACTCCTCCCCATTCCCACCTTTTCAGTACTGCCCCAATCACCATCGCAATTCACCAGCCCTCCTCAACGCGATAATAAGCTTGCCTTCCAACTCAACACTATCCTCACCTTTATCTCGTCTGTTTAGCCTGAGGTCCTGCGATCATCCAATGCTCGAGCCAAAAGGGATGACACCTCTCGCCATGCCATCAAGGGCGCCGGCATCGTCCATGACGAGACCCACACAGCAGGTAAAAGGAGACGGTCCTGCAAATAGCGCAAAAACCTTGCATTGTCTACCATTCCGCAGGTTCATCACATAATGCTTCACGACCATGGCAAGTTCGCAGCACCTGCGAAGCAAAACAGCCAACAAATGACACGGCCGATATGCGACCATAGGCACAAATGATGTCTTAAAAACCGAACATTTAAGACCGCTACAATGTGAAGTCCACGGAGCGATGCAAAAGTTTCCAAGCAGTGCTGCGGACCTCTGAGTAGCCGCCCTTTTGCTTATGGGTCTGCCTCAACACCAACTCATGTCGGAGGCAAACTTACGACTAAGCAATTCCTGAGGCCCAACACAGCAAGTTCCACCAAGATAACATCAACACAGAACCGTGGTGCTGAAGTCAAGGAACAATCAAACCTCGAAATGTTCCTCATGCTCAATATGGTTCTTACCAATGCGCATGTTAGAGTCACGAAACCAACGCACCCATTACCCCACATGAAACGCGAAGGGACCCACAGTCAAGCGGTAAAATGCATGTTGATACACAGAAAAAGCGCGTCAAATCAATCACTGCACAAGGACGTAGTGACCTATGAAATGCAACTCAATCTTACCTGAGAAATGCATTGAGCAATAGTGAGGGCGAGATTCGCATCCGGTGTTGCTAGGTAATAGCTCCGTGCTTAGCAGATAATGTCGCACTAAAAACACGCATTCCTGCACAATGAGAGGCCAATACCATCATGCATAACAACTAAAGTCCAATTGGTATGAAAATTTCCTAGTTTTATACGAATGAAGTCCACTGCAGCTAAAATTCAAGCCCACCTGCGAATAGCAAACACTTCGCGCGGAAATGGAAGTCCAAGCCGACCGCGCAAATCCGGCTCGGCATAACAAATGAGTACAATTTGGCTTTATCTTTAGAAAGCAAAATTAGGCCCTACGACTGCCTACTTTGCTTCTTAAATAAAAATATAACAAAGACAATGTTGAAAATCTAACAATGTGCTATCAGAAAAGAGTGAATAAAAATAGAACAACTAAAATGTTATTTTCAAACTGCAGAAGGCATAAAATGCACAACGTAGATAAAAAAGCACCTCTCTTGGTAACGATCCATTGCGATCACGTAGTTAGTGCTCCTCCGTCACTTTTAGGTGCTTCGATTGTCAACGGCGTGCAATGTAGTGGAAAATTAATATGGATGGGCATATAAATGGCTTGCGTGTGAATGAATCATGCGATGGTGAAGCTGTGTAACACCGAAGCTAGATAAGTGTCAGTCTGATCCAGAAGAATCAGGGACGAATCGGTCGTTGCATAATCAGTGGGTATATTAAGAAGGATAGGCGAACAGATGGGCGTTGTGATGCTTTGTTTCTTTGAACTACCGCTTTTGGTCAGGACCACAGGGATGGCCGCGTTGCCCAAGCTGCGTAGGCTGACTTCTATGCTATTTTGGCAGCTCTGTTCCCTCTGATCGCTGAATATGTATATATATTCTACCCTAGTATTCTGCCTTCTTTTGCCTTCAGAGGAGCCTCGTGACGCTACAGGCATGTGCGAGATAAATGTGCTTTTGATGGATGCCAAATGGTGGATTTTCGCTACTCCTCGTTTTCTTTGTGATTGTCAACGCAAAGTTTGAAGTTATGTCATGCTTAAATGACTTGAAGGTCGATCGGACATGGTAGCAGATGCAGTGACAACGTTGACGCAAACAAGGTTGGCGACGTACAAAATCTCCAAGGGGGAGCAAAGACTACTGTAATACTTATATTCTTTAAGTGCGCTTTGTAGGCCAGAGACGGGAGAACAATTTGAATCGGGTGGGGGTGGCGCGGCGACCCACAAGAGCGTGATCCATCCCCGTCCTAAATTCTCGTACTAGACCTCGCTGTACAATTTTCTGCCCCCCGTAACAAAGATGTCGAAGCGTGTTCTGACTTATAATAACAAGGGTGACCAGAAGAAAGAAGAGGAACCCTCTACACTGGTGGCAGCGTTGGTAGACCTCTCTCATTTCAAGGAAGGAATGAATTTTGGGAACTGGATGGAAACCGTTAGGTTTAACATCCACTCGTACCCTCAGCGTCAGAGGATTCCGCTGATTCTGCACACTCTCCCTCAAGAGCTTTTCTCTGCAGCGATTGATGCCAGAGTCTCACCTGACTCCGATCTTGACCAGTGCTGCGAGATACTGGCCCAACTCGTTATCGACTAGTGAGAGGAGTCGCTAGCTAGGGAGTTTTCCTTCCGTGACCAAAAATCAGGCGAAAACGGTGAGGAATACGCGGGAGTCATGCAAATCTTTTCCAAACGGGCCTTCAGAGGCTGCCCACTTAAAAAGGTGAAGAGATGGGTGGCTGTTCAATTCAAAGCCGGAGTCCGACCTCCGTCCATCGCAGCGAATCTCCAGGCCATGAAGATCAGCAATCTTAGCCAGTTGGTTGATGTCCAACCGCTGACCGAATTCCACACGTCCACGTTGGACTCCGCCGCCCCGTATCTCATAAGCAGGTGAGCAGCAGTTTCCTCCTTTACTCAGGAGCCGCAAATTCATTAGGGAATCCCCAAGCGTTCCCAGATCTCCGCAATAAGTTTCGCATTGGTCCCTTCTCTGCAAAACTTCTCTCAGCAGAAGGGAGAAAGATGAAGGTGAAAAAGGAGACGTTGCTAAAGTGTCACTGTAGGCCAGAGACGGGAAAACAATTTGAATCGGGTGGGGGGCGGCGCGGCGACCCACAAGAGCTTGATCCATCCCCGTCCTAAATTCTCGTACTAGGCCCCGCTGTCCAATTTTCTCCCCTTATAACAAAGATGTCGAAGCATATTCTGACTTCGAATAACAAGGGCGACCAGAAGAAAGAGGAGGAACCCTCTACAACTACTGTTTTCATTTCACTTACAAGTAGTTGCAACGGCAACAACTATAAAAATGGGAAAGAAGTCCAAAAAATCCTACAAAGGTAGGCGAGACATTGATGCCTAGTTGTGGGCAACTAAGCAGCCATCATCGTAGAGGCTACTAAAGCCTATTCCGTTATGCTGCCTGCTTACAGACAGTATTACTCAATAAACCAGACATCCTGTGCTTCCTTTTGTGGCAGACTGAAGATGGTCCAAGCCACAAAATCAAAAAACATCAGATGACAGCGATTGCAATCAGGGTTACTTTGGTGCTTTTTCAGCGCGAGCCTGTCGGTGGAGCAAACTGTTAAATAGAACTCAGCTGAAGGTGATGTTGTGTTCCTTGAGAACGCCTAGTCTAGCAGATGCACGACAGTGCATTAAAGACTGCCCTCTTTGGCTTCTTTTAGTCTAGACTTTGAAAAGGAGACCAAAATGCTTCGAGCCACGTAGATCAAGGCAAAATCGTGTAGGATGAGGCCTTCCCATGAGAGCTAGCACTTCGGAGCAAGCGTTTTGACACCGAGAAAGACGCTACTGTGCAGTAGTTTTCAGGCCCTTAATTAGTTGTTGCCTACACAAGCGATTGCTTAGTACAATGCATAACTTACTCACCTAGTCGTCGTGTTCATACCTTCCCAATGTTAAGGAATCATTGTGTTCAGCAAGGGTGACAAAACTTCAGTGTGTTCAAGGCTTCTTTTCCTTGTTTTGACTTGATTTTCCCGTCTGTCATTGATTTGCCACTGCACTGCAGATGGATGGACGGAATAAAATGATTCAATTTCTAGGGTCATTGCTGCTTTACATGGGTGGCTAATTTCCGCCACTTCCCTGGGAGGCGAAACATCAAGAAATGGCAGGCATTTTTGTACCCACTGCCTGATCTCTATATGGCAAATTTTGCAGCTAACGTTGTTGGCTAGAACCTTCCAAGGTCTGGAACCAATGCAATCTATACATTAACAAGAGACTGGTAAAAGTTTCATACTAAATCAAACGCAAATTTTACTGGTTACATGCAGAGATGTTGGTCTCTACTGCTTGCGATAATTTTGGGCAAATGATGTAATTAACGCGAGCATCCATTTGTGCCACGCTTTTTGGTTACTTTGACAATCACGCAAACAAGTGCGGAAGGCACAAAAGTACAGCACTCTGAGCGAGGCATTTTCACCAAATGGTCAATGCTCACGACCAAACTTCATCATTCAACTTTTCGCCTATCGACCACATTTATCAAATTTCCATGTTGGAGGTCACTTCTCTAAACTCAAACGAGCGGCATTAGTCTAGTTGAGAGACGAAGTTGACGAATTTTTCCACCATTTTCGTACCCTTCGATTCACTCCGAATGGTTTAACGCAGATGTAACGGAGAGGTTTCGATGCTAGTACAGATGATGCACCCACAATCTCGGCACCTGCCATGCCTCGAGAATGGCGACAAATTACTTCCAAATGCATTTTTCTTATTTGACGAAAGGTAAAGCCGCAAATGTGGAAATTCTATTGACTTCAAAAATGATTGAAGCAGACGTAATTATCAATCGGTCCACTCACATTCATAGTTGAGCCTTAAGTAGACTGCGGCACCATAGCTAACTACTAATGCAGCACTGAACGCGTGCGATTTGGCCTTTTGTTTTTTCTATCTGGAAGATCGTCGATGTTTGTGTGCCCTGAGGACAGCGGTCCTACGAGAACCTTAGCAGTAGGTCACCTACAATCCAAGTGGCTTCTCCTCAAAAGGGATGCTAGGAATGTGACTAAATGAACAGCACTCTGAAAGCTGCTTGCTCCAAGGTGCGTTGATTAGCAGTTGGGAAAAGACACCTTGGCACACTATCGCCATCATCCACTAGGCTTCGCTTCAGTCCATTAGTCCTAGTGACTGAAATATGGTAGCTTTCACCTATGTCTTGTAGTATTTTGATCTTCTTTTCAACCTTCTCGACCGAAGACGGAAGGAGCATGTGCCGGGCTGAGTATGCGCATAACACATGCAGCAGCCAGTTTGACAAAGTGCGATTTGACAATTTGCGGCGGGAAAAGACCCATGCAAAAGACCAACGAGGTATTCCTGAATGCAAACTGCCATTCGGCATTGTGTGGTTCTGCGGCTTGGATCATTTTCAGCGAACCACAGCAAGATCAGAATGTCTGGGTAAGAGAGCAGATTTCGCAGCTTTTTCAGTTAAAGCGATATAACTGTCCAAAACAAATAGCAGTACATCCCACTGACCTTTGTGTTGTGTTGAAGACGTTTGTCCTCACTTTTTATGACTGTTATCGTTACAGCCACGAGGGAGTGGAGACGAAGGCCTAGTCAGTGTCGACACCGTGACTGCTTCTCCTAGCGTGCAAAATCGACTTTCAGCTCAGTTAAAAATGACAAGTCTAGAAGGCCTCTTCCCCTTTGTGTTGACAATCCTAGAATGAATTAGAGGTGGCAATAATCGATTGCTCGATTTTATGCATCCGTTGACAACAAATTTATCCCGAGCGCATCCGTCTTTCCACCTCTTCTTCCCAATCCATCTGCCAAGTTGCAATGAATCATTGACACCTGATTTTCGTCAATAACGCCTACACTTTCAGCTGTGGCACCACGCACCTCCTCTACCATGTGATTTACTTGCATATGCCACCTGCATGACACTCTATACAGCAATTCTCAGCATCGCTCACGCCGTCAATCAAAGCCATTGTCAAGTGACAGTGAGTTTGTGACACTTTTGATGTCATAGTAAAGGAGTCAGGATAGAACAGTCGAGTAGTAGTAGGACACACGGCTTCTCGAAGCAATTTTCGAGCAGCATGTGCATCGTTGGTGCAAGCAGCTTTCCATTGCACCGTCCCGCTCTCATTGGCATGAATCGCAGCTTAGTTGTCTACACTTTACTGACGTTTCTTCGAATTGAAGATTCAACTCATATGCTTCAAAAACTGGTAGACTCATTTAATGTTTGTTGATAAATAATGAACTGCAATAAAGGTGTTTGAGGAGTAAACTGTAGGGATTTTACATCTTAATGCCCTAGCAAAATATGCCAATCTGCATGCCATAATATTACATCATTGCCTTCTGCTTGTCCAATTTGTCTGATTGCTAGCTTTGTTATGTTTAAATTGGTTGAATGTGTTCACGTAAGCCCAAAAGCACACAAGGACTAGATGCGAGAGCATTAGAGACAAACAACGAACTGTCTTTTTTACAAAATAATGCATACAACATGCGTTAGAGGTTAGTTAGTCTAAAAATATTCGGGCGGAATCAATGCGTCAGTTTAGGTTAAGTGTTTCAGTTAGGCATTTAAGAAAAACGTAGAATCAAGTGGTTCCATTTTAATGCAGTGCCCTCCATAGTGTTGCGAATTTCAAAACATAACCAAATTTACCCTGATTCTCTTGCCAAATCCATGAGGCGAAAGTGTTTATCAAGATTAGGACCTAATGACTTTCATCTTACATGTCTGGGCGGAGTGAGAAAGACGGGACCACTTGCATGCTGACAACTTGGTAAAGGTGAGGGATAAAGGGTCCGCCGGAGCTAATCAGGAATCCAAACCCAAAGTCCGGTAGAAATGTTCTTTCTCCAGGCTAAACATAATAAAATGCACATGAACTTGCTCCTTTAACCGGTAAGTGAGTTAGCAATTGTGAGGTTTGTCTTCAGTTTGAAATCCCTTTCAGATGACCATTTGACCACAGTAATTAAAGTCGCATAATATTTTTCCCACATGCTTAGGCGAGAATTCTAATGCTGCACTGCCTTAACAGGTTGATGTACTTAGGAGGATTGCCACTTCAGGCGTTATAGGCGCATATACATATGCATATAGTGGTTTGTTGGGTGGAACCATGATTTGCGTTTGTAAGGTCCATGGAGTGAATGATAGGCCTTTATTAAAAGAAACTCAGATCGTTCTTATTTAGTTGTCAGTGCTTCACTTGCCCTCTCCAGTCAAATCCATATCAGATTTGTATTTACTAACATGCAATTGACTTGCCTAATTAACGCTAGCCTTTATGAGTCTGGTAATACACTGTAACCCTTGAATTGGGCTTTTTTCACACACATTTGGTCTCAGCGATTTCGACACCCTTGCTCTTGCAGTGTAATTCGTTTGTTTGTGCGCACAAAGTGCGTGGCAGTGCGCTTGACAGGTGGAATAGTGCAAATCCCCACCCACCCGCTAGCATCTGAATACAAATGGGGATATTTCTAACCGCGCCTACTCTATGGTCAAATATCTAATTTCCTTCATGGCCACACCTCTCTTGTCTGCTAGGGACCCGGGACTGGTAAGTGCAATGCATTTTGGAAGGCCTCTCCGATCAGCAGGAAAGTGTTTCTTTACTGATTTCCGGAAGAATACAACTCATAAGTCAAATACATATTTTAGGAAAAAAGCAGACCAACAACTTCCCACCGGCCTTTGGTGGCCTAGTGATTTTAACGTGCATCTCGTTGCTGACTCATCCGCACTAATCGATCAGAGCACTTGTCCTGAAATCGTTGCGCATTGGTTAACTGGTCAAGCGATCGACGCGATGTAGGACACTCGCGCACACAAGCTCAGTTGTTGGCAGTTCATCGTCCGGCCAGGCGGCAAGTCAGAGCTTCCCCCCTAAGGAAAACTTTCCTCATCCTTTGACGGACCATTGGTTCCTATCTGCATTATGGGCGAGACCATTGTTAATGCAACGAAAGCATTTGCGAATTTCACCCAGGCTGCAAATGAAGTAACTCAATATGCTGTATAGTAAAAGTGGTCAACTGTTGAGCTTTATTTCATCGTTAATATTTAGGTTTTTGTAACTGCATATCCAGTGTCGCGTGGGCACTCTTACTCGGTTACTTGGAGCTTACTTCGTCGTTTGTAAGTTTCTGCATCAGCATGAGCAAAAGTTGGTTTTGTATCTCCTCATTTTCCTCTTAGTTTCTTCCTTCTCTTTCCTCCTCAGCCTTCTACTCCTCGAGCATCTCAAACTGCACAGCCATTATTTTTCGCTATCATTGGAATAGTTCGAGGTCCCTCCACTCTCCTCTCCGATGTGCATCGACGCTTTATTCAGGCACAGACATAAAGAGATAACTAAGAGCATAAATTTGTCCATTGCATCAAAATCTTCAGAGGCGAATCGTTGAATCCTTTTTCAAACTATACCTGCGTTACATTTGCGCATCTGTGCAATACTTTTATGAGCACGAATCCTTCAGCTTACATGTTGCATTGCAACCACTTGCACTGCAGTAAACGAGTACAAAGTCTGGCTACAGCAGATTAGGCTTGGCTAGACTACGCTACCACTTCTCGCACCAACTGTAAGTGAACAGAAGGACATTGAGGTCAAATGCGGCTTCTCCATTTTGCCTCTATGGCACTGCCACTTACACCATGCATCATCGCGGCACATTAGGTCCAGTTTCTTTAGTCCATTTAACAAAACCAATGGGCAGGTGTTGTCTCGCGCACTCATCTTGATTCATTGCACTCCGGCGGGGCCAGACCTCATTCAAACCGTTCGTTTTACTTGCTTGTTTTTACTTCGACACCCTCCAAAACAAAATTTTTTTCTCGCAGCTCTTTCTCCACCTCTTACATCTGTTTTCATTTTATCGAGCTCCACGCATCCTTAATTATCTCTATCTACTTCCGTCATTTACTTGCTACAGACCAGACTGACCACATACTGGACTACACTACACTCTTCAAGTGACCACATTGTATGTCTCATCGCTTCTCGTCCCGTTTTATGACAGTTCACACGTTTTTCACTTCATTCTTCAATTCAACTTAGTACAGACCCCACTTATGTGGTCTCTACTCCCATTCGACTCTCGAGAGTGGTCATGAACACGTCGATCTGTTCTTAGTTTGCAATTCGCAGTTCAAACTAACTTTTGCTTACCACATTGCTTGTGTTTAGTCTTTCGCTCTTCAATCGGTCTATGTGGCTAACCCATTACAAAACTTGCAAGAATGCGCACATCCCTTGCTAATCGTTAGTTGAAAATTCATTCACTGTGTCATCGTGTGTTCATGCAGCTCTACACAAATGCACATTGCGAGAGTCAATGAATGAGAGGATAATGTATGAGGAGCTGAGCCAATTGCTTAACCGGTCGTCTGTCTGACTGGTGACGAAATCCCCCACCACTGCAGATCGATAAAATCGCCCCATTGCAATGGCAGCTTCTGATTGGTTAGCTTGGTTTATTTGGATGGCCTACTCTATTCAAGCTGAACCATTAAAAGAGAACAATCTGATTCCTTGACAAGTCAAAACTGACTAATTCCTTGAATAAAAGTGGACTCTTTATAGTGCAGTGGATGTGGACAAGCCGCCATGTGCATTTACAAGGACATCATGCCATCCCGCAGAGCGATTATTTAGATATCAAAAACGAAGCGTCTTTATCACAACTTGGCTAATTGTGCAGTTAGCCACTCAGTCGACCATCTATCCATCCAACAAGCCAACCAAGTGTCACGAAGCAAGTAATTGTGATTCATTACGTCCTCTGTAGAATTCATGTTTGCACTGGTAATTGAAAACAGACTTCAATGCTATAAAGGTGTAATACAAGAAAAGCTGTTGGCCGCTCGTCCACAAATATCACCAGTGAGTAAGCGACTGTGAATCCATGGTAAGTTTACCTAATCCTGTGCCTGCGCAGATCGTCAAAACTATTTCAAGGATTGCTTTACTAGAACTCCACATGGATGTGCCAACTTTGAGTGTGTGATGTTGTCTTTCTTTTGTCTGCTTAATCCACATTACACATAGCAAGCGGATTAACTGATGGCATCACAGAGGTGAAGCTCTTCTATAGCTAGAAATGCAACTGAAACCCAATGTCCTTCAAAACTCAGTGCCTGTTTTTGTTAATCAATTGTCATTGCCATTAGCAGTAAACGAAAATGCACTACAAAGTCCAACCATTTTGACGGTGACAGGACATGAATGTACCGCCCAAAATGCAGAACCTTGCTTTCCCTTCTTTCTTGATTTATTGCGTTTTCTTCATCACAAGTAAGCTATTTTGTGGTTAAATCTAGTTAGCTTCCGTGCTCTGAAATGCTAGAAGTCGCAATTCGTTGCGTCTGTGGCATTGCAGCTATGCAAACAGAATAGGGAACTTTATCTTAGCAGCTTTTATTGCTTTTGCTCTATTTTGATTTGTTGGTTCTTATATATGCCGGGCAGTCAAGTTCAGGCCCAGTCACAGTTATTTGCCATTTACGATGTCCTAAATGCAGCTGTAGCTGTGGCCGAGATGGCGTCATCCAGAAGCTTTAATACAGCCATGCATGGACAGAGTTCACTTCGCTAGAGGTTTTAAGGACTTTGGGAAACTTAGGCTTTCAGGTGTGAAATATGCCTTAATTGGCAAAAGGCGGAATGACGAGCTAACGTTGCAGGTAATATTACATTTTAAACTCAACTGCCGAGTGTTCCACCTAATATTCTGGGACAAGGAACCGCCAGTAAGGAGGGGTGGGAGAGAGTTTGTAATGAGGTGGATGCGATGAAGTAGAACCTCGCACGAGTTAATAACTGCAGCATAGCGTCACTATTCTGACCTCATTATTCGAAGACAGTCTGGTCTGAATCACTCTTTACCAGGTTTTGATTAATCTGTTGTTAGTCGACAGTCTGGTTGGCCAGTCAGCCAGTGGGTGGTAATCCGATTTGTTAGCTGGCGTACCACTCGTCAACCCTATGCCTGCAGGTAGGTTAGTGTAGGCAGTCAAAAGCAAGACACTAGTTTCCTCCTGTACTGCCACAAAGGACTTTCCCATCGTGTGATAATATATGGATCACTGTGAATGTCACCTTGACTGGAACACCTTCATTCCATTCCTCCCCACCACAATGGCAAGACGCAGCGCCCAAAGCCTTGACGTAGCTTAGCTTACCCTGGCTTTGCATAAAAAGACCTAGCGTAGCAAATCCTAGCTCAACTTTGTTAAGTTTGATACGTGATGGCGGTCGAGACAGCAGCTACCCCCTCAACCATCAGTGAGTCAGTGCTCCCTACTTCATCCCCTTTCTTCTATGCCTGCCCTGCCTTTGTCCTTTACCAAGGCCCTTGTAGGACCAGTCAAACAATTTCAGCGCTCAGACACAGCCTGCGCTGCGTCGATACTCACCTTGCAAGGCTTGCAAGACAAGAATCAAGTAATCTTGTCACCGTAAACATCACTTCCTTTACGTTGCATCTCACCGCCTTGCCTACCTCACCATCTGCTTCACCTCCCTGCTTAATGCGTCAAGAGTTGGCAAAGATATCCACCCATTCACCATTATAACACATTGGCTACACAGCATTAGTTTTGATATCCCCTTCCTACTATCAAGCATCTCTTCATCTGTAACGGATCATTCCTTTGCTAATTAGCCCATCAGCAATATTGTTCTCCAAAAGCACATCTGAGCTGTCGAGTGTACTCATCAGTGCCACTTGACGCCGCACCGTGTGAACACTACTAGACGAGCAGTCAAACAAAATCGTTTGAGGATCGGTAAAAAATAAGGAAGTTGATCAATTATCCAGATTACACGAGCACACTGTTAAGAAGTTTTCTGCCTCTAAAATCTCTTCAATGCAGGCCTTTTCAGCACACTTTTCTGTTTCGTTAACATTTGTTGTTTTTTCTTTGATTGGAAATTCGGAGTGAAATCATCGCATTGGCAATAGGTTTGATCATTTAACGAATCGGTGCGCATGGAAGATGACGCCACGAAGTGGCTGACGAGACTGGTGAGACTAAGGGTCCCGTTAGCTAAGTGAGCACTCGAAACAAGCCTCAGTCTCCTGTAGTGCCTCTCTTAGTGGTGAATCGTCGATCTTCCCAGGCAAGAAATACTGATTAGTGCGTTGTTAATTGTCATACTAAACCAAGGCAGAACCAGAACATTTTCACTTTGTTTTGCCATGCCCTGAATTCGCATCGAGAGGGAAGGTTTGTGCATTTTGTGCTTTTAGCACTCTGTTGAAATGTGTCGGTTGTCAATCAAATTCATGCAGCCAATAAATTTGGAAAATAAGTACCATCAGGCTAAGAAAAAATGTAAGCTTACAAGTGCTTCGTTTGGCTTCAGCATCTCGGGTTTAAGGGTGTTGTGCTTATGATGAGTTTTAATTGCAACTCTTGCCTGACTCTCTATCGCCTTTATCGTGACATAACAAACGACATCTTTGCATGGCTTAATTTTAACGCGTTTCCTATGAAAGAGGCTTTGAGTAATCACCCGTTCATTTACCATGCCATAGAGACCCAAAAAAAACGTTGACTAGATATTACTAAAATGATGACAAAACTACTAGTTCAACTGAAACCGACAAATTTTCGTTAATTTTCTCGCCTAAAACTGTCCAGAATTGCACAAATTTGACACAAAGATTTTATTAAACCAGCCATCTGTACATTTATCTCTCATCCATTCCCCCTTTTTCCACGCCGCATCTATCCGATACGAACAATGCTGCCGGTTTTGAACATCTCGCTTTAAAATGCATTAATTCGTTCGCTTGGATTTTCATTTGACGAACTGCACCTAAAATGGTCATTTGGGATCCAGCTCTACCATCTCACTGCCTTCAAATCGTCGTGCTTCTCTTCATTTATGCAGAATGGCGAGATGTCAAGCTTGCAAGTTTGAATCTCGCTATTGCCCTCCTCACGTCCTCTGAGCGAATCTGGTCTTAGTGGTTTTATGCCTCCTTAGCTTGCCTTAGCTTAGCCCAGCGTAGCATACCCAGCCCAAAAAAATTGCCGCATTGTCAGCCTACGGTAAAGTGACGCTCTCTACCTCCATACTTGCCTTTGCCTTCCATTAGGGTCCTTGTAAGACCAGCCAAACACCAACAGCTCGTAGGCACAGTTTGAGCTGCATCGATGCAGACCATACAAATTTGTGTAAACTCAACATCTTTCACGCTACCCCTCCCCGCCATCGCCTTTACGCCCTTGCCTAATGCGTACCTACCCATTCCCCATCGCATCGGGTTGCCCACACATGATCCTCTGCATCATCCCCTTATTACCATTGAGTCTCTACTAAGCAGTCCACCAGTAGTATCGCTCGCTAAAATTACACTTACGCTATCGAACTTGCCGAAGTGTGCTTTCATAAGTGCTGAAAGGTTAGAATTAATTAGTAGCAGCCATCACAATCTTAGCTTCCTTCACGCAGCTCCTCACTGCCTTGCCCTCCCTACCCCCACCATCTTACACATTTCGCTGCTCCAATCGTGGAGACGCGGCAGAAGCATTAGCGCGTACATCACTTTCATTTCATTACTAATGACCTCCTCCCATTGTCTAGGAGCTCATGTGATTTGCTAACCAGCCCATCTGTAGTATTACTCTCCAATATTACGCATTCATTGTAGTGCCCTCATCAGCACCACTTGACGCCACGACGTTGTAACCATACCAAGTGAGCAATCAAGCAACCCCTTGCCATGAATCGGTAAAGGATGAAAAGTCGATCGACCATCCAGACCACATGATTGCATTTTTAGTGATTTTTTAATCTGGCAGGTCTTCAGTTCTAAACTTTCTGTACGTAGATTTCCACGTTCATTATCCTGAAATTTGTTTCAAATGGCTTACGAGAAAACTAGGCGCGCCCAGATAGTTTTAAACCCCCTCGTCGGGATCACATTCACACCTCATTCCATGAGTCACTCCACCTAGGCAGAACCCAATGCAAAGAAACCTCATCCTCCGACTAAGTCTGGACCAAAGCTACATTTGGAGACATTATATAGGTATAAGAAGGGCCCAGGTAAGCAGCACAGGTGACGCTAGCACTTCCATGGCACATACTGTAGACGTCAAAACGTGAAGCATTAAAGGTAAGCCAAAAATATAAAGAATCTCAGTGTAAGGTGTCCATCATGGTTCGAACAACGTCCTCGACCTCTACTAGCCCTCATTTGAGGAGTTCGCTCTCATAAACCAACCATCACAGGTGGTCATGTGGACTAGAAACGACCGCGGCACGGAAAATGAATGCAATAAGTTTAATTTTATGAACAGAAGGGCTCATTATCAGCATCTCAAACCAATGGCATACATGGGATTCCCGTGTACTCACCTCTTTGTTAGGCGAACTTTTACCCCACCAAATCAATGCATACGCATAGTTCAACGATGGTAGAGAATCAAAACCTAGCAAGGTTGATCCTTCAGATGTCCATTTTACACTGGTCATTACCAATTTCATGTTGAGAAATAACCAAACACTCTCAAGCTTCCCAACACCCACCCAACGGTTCCATTTCCTTCCCCGCCGACTGCAAAGAAACCAAGACTCAGGCAAAGAAAGTCTAACCCGAAAAGTCGCAGACAAATCACACAAACGCATCTATATGCAAGCCAAAAGGGGGAAGAGGGCACCCCACCGGGCCTTGTCGTCAAAGGCACGGCAGTGAGTCCAGCGAGACCTGCAGCTCTGAGCGTCAGAAAGCACTGACAGGAGGTCTCCAACCCTCCCTAGTAGTTCTGTGTAATTTCGTACGAATTAAGCCTTAGGGTGGCTGTGGTAGTGTCCGTAGCAGAGCATCCGTTTTAAACACCGCTCCCACCCTCTCCGATGATAATGCCCCAGCTGAACTTCTGCCACCTCCTCTTTTTCTCACACTACCTCTCTCCATCCTCTCGACGTCCACGGTCGTTACAGTGATCTGAATCACTACTGTCACCCTGAAAATGCTTAAGAAATAGGAAAACAGATAGATTAAATGTTTTCAACAACGGAATCAAGTTGTACAGGCAATGCAAATCATTGCAGTTTGAATGATTTTGTGCACCCAGAATACAGTCAATGAGAGATTGACAAATACATCTCGACGGTGGTTGGAGAACAAAAGGAAGTAACGGGACAGTTCGTCCGCTTTAACAACAAATTCTTTTCAGCGTCATCACATTCCGCAGAACACATACACTTACACCTTAAAGCACTGGGCACACGTAAAACACGGACTACTACGTGAGACACCAGTGGCACTAACATTGGTTCCGACGATTTTCCATATCCTTAATGTAAACCTGGAATAGGTATAAATAGAATAAAGCACGATTATCCATTACAAAAACGGTACGGAGTAGCGTGCCTCGGCAGTTCATTGAAAAACAGCATGGAAATCCTATTCGACTGCAAGAAGACAACAACGAAAACGCGAACCCACGACAAATGCAAGGTGATTCTGACTCAAGTCACTTCCACCCAAATTCTCGCCCCATTTCCTGATTGTTTGTTCGTTGATAAACAAGATGATATTAGCAGAAACAACCAACAAATTCGCTTGATAGTCCTCAAAACCTATGTATGCCACAAATAGCGTGTAAATTTTAAGAAGGCTTCCTTCGAAAACGCAGAACAATAAGAAGTAAAGCGGGAGTAATCTTTCTACTCAAAAGTTCGACTTGAATATGCTTATTTGATGCACCATGCATTGTGTCTGCACTACATTTCCAACTTGGGAAAGATAAGATTTATGCTTCACTGCTGATATTTATGCAAGTCATGACGCAAATTACTGTCCCTTACTTACCAACACACAGTAAGCTTAATTCGGTAACAGTAGCTCCAGAACACTGACACAAACACTCTGCCAACTGGTCGTGATCATAATTGCTTAAGAACACATGCACACACACACCAAACCCCGCCATACATCACCCTTTTCAGTTAGGCTAGAACAATTATGCAAGTAACAGACTAAGGGAAGCCAGTTACTCCTTTAAACGGACAATGAAAACAGGAGGCATGGTCTGTGACACAAATGCGTAAAATCAGACAATGGCATGATTGGATGATAATGACCACAAAATCAGTCCTGCCGAAACCTGACGTACATATGACGCACCTAAACAACTAGCACCAACAGTGGCAGCAGTAGAACGACATTCGTTCAAGGTCCACATGAACAAGGGGACCACATAGAAAACAGAAAAGTAAAGAGCAACACAGTCTGCGGCAGATGAAAAAGGCTACACTTTACGGTGGGAATGCACATTTCACCATAGTAGACAAATGACAAACGAATTGCATATGATTTGGGGGCTTTCCAATGCCAGCCAACTCACCCTTATGAGGGCTTGCAAATTAGCAAGTCTCTTCCTCCACGCATCCACGTCCTTCATTTGCACTAACATCTGGTCCTTTCTGTCTACCACGTCACGAACGCAGGAATCAAAGTATCGCAGCGCACTTTGCAGCCCCAGCATTCCCAGTGAAGATTCGTCAGCGATTGCCAATCAATAAAACGCCCTGACAAGCAGTAGAGTCTCGGCGAGGTCCGTGTCCTTCGAAAAACTTGCAGAGTTCGAAGTGCCAGTTTCAACAGTCACCAACCCGAAAAACATATTCACACCTGTCAAAACAAAGAAAATGCAGAGAAACAATCGCCAATATAGTGAAGTCCTACTACAACCCTACCTACCAAATAGACAGATCGACACCTGATCTGAAGGCGACGTAGGCTGCATGTGAACGATTCCTCCGCAGCAGAATCTTTACCACTTCGACTTGGATTTGTTTGGGCTGCACCTGCTGAAGTAGCGGAAGACATGACGTAGTTCACCAATGGAGAGGAGCATACTCAAATCGCCTTCCGTGTCCAATAAGCACGGGTCGCTATGCCAAAATAGAGACTAGAGAAACTTTGGCAGCGCAACAGTTACAAAGCAGTTTTATTCAGGCTAAAAAAAGAGGAAGAGCGGATTCCCTAGCACAACATGTACACAGAGCCTACTGGGAAACGAAGACATCAAAACGACTCACAGACCAGATACCCTTCTTACCTGAGAAAGGTAGGGAGGACTAACAAAACCCAGCCTCAAATTATTTGTTACTAGGCAACCCCTTGGACAGTTTAGCTCCTTTTGACAATCAGGGCCTATCTGATCTAAACCCAACCGGCATTATAACTCCCCACGTCCACCGTACCGACAGACAATATACTAAGGACAGTGACCTTGAAACTAGGAAGACTAACAACACACTTTGTCGACTTAAAATGTTAATTCTAAAGAAAAGGTGGAAGACAGATTCATCACAAATACCTAGTTTTTAGCTTTAAATAGTTTTTCTTGCTGCAATCCAAAAACACTTTGTTTAAGAAGTTACGTTAGTTTAAAATACAAAACGAACTTAACCACAATACTGATTGGTACATCCTAACTACTCTAAAAATGGTTTCCTTAAGTACACTTTATAAAATAGCATTTTTTCTGCGTTGAAACATTTTTTGTCCCTCATGCGCATTCATCGATATCTGCAGCCGAATACCAGAGGTTAATAAAAGTAACGAAGAAACCAATACACCAGCATAATGATATACGACAACGTACTATCATATAAATGTTAATGCAGATGATTTCACTTTTTTACTTTGCTTTGCTTCCGCCAACCTTGCTATGAGAATGTGGGTTATTCCTAGGCATCTCCATAATAGCTCAGTGTAATAGTTATGTTGCAATGCTTTGTTTGTATATGTAGCTATTCGAGGCTTTTTTAAAGGCAAACGAAGCAGAATACTAAGGTAGAATATATATATATATATATATATATATATATGTACATATTCAACGAGCAGAGGGCAGTAAGCTGCTGGCATGGCCCGGAGACCAGCCTACGCAGCTAGAGCGATTTGGCCACCTCTGTGATTCTGCTCGGAACCGGTAGTTCAAAAAAAGTATTGCAGTTCGCACTAAATAATTTCCTCAAATTCATTTGCTGGCTAAATATGGTGGCTTCTAGAGCTCTGTAGTGGTAAGCATGCTACTCAATTGGGTTATAGTAGAGTGTGAAATCACATCCTTTTTGAGTGATTGGAACATGATAAAATAACTTGTTTTATTCTCCAACAACGCAACATTGCGCGACTTTGATTAAATCCCTTTTTTTTCACAAATAGTTTCTAGAGACCACTCACCGATTTCCCTCTTCAAGCAGACGGAACCTGGGCTGCCGGAGCTTATTAGCAATGAACGCTTGCTGCATTCTTCCAAATGGATAGAGGCGACTAGGCGACCGGTTTTGGCCCATACTTGTTCTGAAATGCTCATTCGTGCGACTGGATGAAAGACTTTATGTAACCTCATATTCAGCCATCTGCAAGACTCACGGCCAGCAGGACTATGCAACTTTGACCACGTCTCGTAAGATTGTGGAAATAGAGCAAGTGGTAAGTTCGTTGCCTTTCTACTTGTTTATTTTGTTAGGTCACTGGCCTCAATTTATTTACTTACCTGCTGTTTGGTTAGATCCTCAGACCTTTAATCATATCTATGCACCTTTTACCGCCTGAGGTTTTACTTGTCGGCTGTCCACCCTCCAGCCTTCTCTTTTGCCCGTTCGATACATGTGAGCAGGCGAACGCTGGCTGTTTTGGGAAGAATCAGGTGCCAAGGTGACAATAGCCAGAAATGGGGTGTAGGAGTGAGGCGGAGAGGAGGAGATAAGTTCTGGGTTGATGGAACCCAGAGCATGGGAAGCAAATAAGGCAAATGCCTAGAGAATTAGGGCAAGGGTTGTTATTACCTAGATGTTTGTAGAGGCAATGTGGCCGATATTTAGAGAAGTGGGTTCTAGAGTGGTAAGAGCTAAGTGCGTGGGGAACTCGGCTGGATAATCAGAGTTGTTAGGGATGGGTGGCAGCTGCATAGCCCCAGTTCTGGCGACAGACCTGGCTCATGCTGCATCGCATCATGTACTAAGCTGCAATATCTGGCCCACAACTGCCTGCGTGGGTACGAGTGCAAGTGGCAAAAGTGAAGCATTTCGACTTGAGTCCGGAGGCTTAGAGCATGAAGCACTAAACCCAGTGCAATTTGTGATTGGTGATAGCAGACTTGCAGCACCATCGTTTAACCACACGAATTACCAGGTGGTATAGCAAAGTCATGCATCTTTACTAGTGATAGTAGTGGCACGGCCGCCCCGAGTTGCGAAAGCAGCGTTCGTGTTTGCCGAGTACAATTGTGAGCAGGGAAGGATAAAGGCACATAGAATGATCAGCATACACCAAAGATTTGTGAATTGACGTGAATCCGTTCACCTCGACGAACAAAACAGTTGAGTGGAGGATGTTGAGGCAGCGTTTTCTATAATGCCGGGGAATGACATTACGCACCAACAATGCGCTGAATGTGCTTACTCAGATGGCGTTGGGACTGCCGTCAAGTTTTAGGTGTCGACTTATCCTAATATGGCACAATGGCCAAGATACAACGAGGGCCTCTTAACACATTCAAGGGGCAGACAAACGGCGAGTGTAGCATGAAACATGTTGCTCCAATGCAACTAAAACATCATTCCACTGTGGATAGATTTACCAATCTATGTCGATCCTTGCGATCAAGTAATTCAACACCTCCGGAGCTATGCCAGAAGCGGTGCTACCCCTCAGGATCTCGTGTCTCATCACTAGGGTCATATGCATACATGCCACCCCATCTGTCTAGGGCCACTTGACTCATGTCGATGAACGCTATGCGTTGATTGCTGTCGCCTCAGGGTCATGTAACTCACAAACACGGGATCTACGCATCGCTTTACTTCCATTTCTTTAATTGCCAAACAATACACCGTACGCTTGGTGCGTGCATTTTAGAAGTGGATACGTGGGCTAAAAATCAGAAATTTCCTGGCTGAATTATCAGACAGTGTTCTTATTATTGCTCTAGGAGTTGCGATTGAATGAATTTCTGCATTGAAGATGGCATTTCAAATCTGTCTCATTTTGCTGGCGGTCTTCAGTTTGTCTAAGAGACTCTAGGCGGCCTGTAGTGGGATACCTTATTCTCTTTAGTTCTGTGGGGATTTTAGCCAGGCTTGGGATTACTCACTTAACTGATGGGTCTGAGGACCCATGCGAGGTCGCTTCCCTCTTTTCCCCTTCTGTTACCCTAGGTTCCAAAAGAAATTAGAATAGGAAATGCTAGGCAAAGATGCTTTAGCTATTTCTTCAAACATGGAACGAAAATACAGAAGTATAAAATGGCAACAGTAGCAGTAATTAAAAGAACTTTCATAGTGTTCATGCTTTTAAGACATAAAATTTAACTTCCCTGTTCCACTATGGCAAGGTTTGCGCGTTCAAATCGCAGCGTTGAGAGTTCCAACGAAAACCGAACAAGCACAAGCACATGAACGTTTGATTAGAATCGTGGGCTGTTTTTCTTACTATTTCAAGACTTTGGCGGAAATAGTAACAGCATTAAAATGAAATCAATGGAAATATTGTGGTTACGAAACCACTGGCAGCGAATCCGAACACCCTCCGATCGACCAGAGTCTGCACAGAAGCAGAGCAATTTACTTTTTCATTTCATTTTACTTTATGTTACTTAATAAGAAAAGAGAGCGATGCCAGTTGCGGGGTCGGTAGATGTGGATGGTGGCAATGAACGGCAGTACCATCTCTTCAAAAGCATAAGCGGCCACCTCTGAGCCAAATATCAAGCTATCCTTCTCTCGTTGGCTAGCCTAATTTAGTTCTGCGCACTCTTCTCTACTTCAAAACCGCGAGTTTCTCGAACAAGCCGAGGCGAGAACTCACTCTCACTGCGGTGCAGGCATGCGTCGTCTTAACTCGGGCAAGCATAAATGATGGAAAATCTATAAGTTTTGCGGCTATCATCGCTGGTGCCAAGGGTGAGTTAAGAGTGAACTAAGCTTGTGCGACTTGTGCGGGTGAAGTAGAAGCCAATTATGCTGCATCCGTGCGCGCAGACTAAAGTGATTTTCACGATCATGCCCTACTGATTTCTTAGCCACATCTTTGAAGTTGAGCACATGACTCTTCTAACACTTAGCGGAATGAGATAAATCAGTAGTGAGGCGTTAGAAAAGATAGTAGTGAGAACTCTCATGTTAGCACAATTTATCCCTTTCTGCACGTAACCATGCTGCAGTACACAAAAGTCACTTTAATGGCATCATTGCCTTTTGTTGTAGAGCAAGGTACTTCGTGACCCGTGCAAAATTTACAAAGCTTATACCGTAGTTGCAGGCTAATCATTAATGCACCGGTTATCAGGAGTTTGATTTCCCAATTTTACTTAGGAAACACCCTACAAATGTGGTATATAGCAGTCTATTCTGAGGTATTGAAACCAATAGTTGCGACACAAATATCTACCTTTTGATTTTCCTACTTGGAAATTGAATCGGAGAATGTAAATTTATCCACGATTACAGCTATTCAGAAAAATCTGGCTTTGAGAAATGTGTAAGTACTGAATGTTCCATAAATTAAAGAAGTATGACGTAGGATATTCATAAATGCAAAAATGCATGGCAGCTCTGCCCTTGTGCTTTCGGCATTCCACTAGGTTTAAGGGCATTAATACCTCAGAACACCGTTTCCCCAGAGGAAACTTTTGGCCGTTGATTCACTTCATTGACGGTGTCTCACTGAGCAATCACGCGTTAATGAATGAATGCCTTTAATGAATACAATTAGCTCTATCTAAAATGAGGTCCAAGTACTGGGGTGAAACATTTGACAACGGCATCTCGCTCACGCTTGACCCTAGGTGGAAGTTCAATGGTTTCAAATGAGCATGAGGTCATGATACCGTCAACAACTTTGCCAAATAGAGTACTCCGACTCTGTAACACTAGGTGTGGGTAATTTTGGTTGCCTTCTGCTCATAAACACCGCGACCCTTCACATCTCGAAGTGATAGGTAGGTTTGGATTTATCCTGAGGCTACCTCCCTACTTTCCTTCTGCTCTGCGTTGGGTGATGACCTCATCACGCAATAGTGCAAAAATAAGCTCAACACAACCTCGTTTGGCGGGATTTTCACACCAGGAATCTTCTTGGCAGTGTTTGGTACGGGAGTTTCAACTTCTGTATAGCAATCCTGATTAAACAGTGGCCACAATTGCACTTGGGCTTCCGTGCAAACCGAGTCGAATTCTTTAATTGATGCCGATCACGGTACCTCAAAGGGGAGGAACATGGTTTTGGTAGCGATTATTGCTACGGGTTTAAGAGGGAACGTCACTAAAAATCTTCAACCGATCTGGGTTATCACTTCTCGCATGTCCAACATTTTTCGCGAACTTCTTCTTTAAAATAGGGATTGATATTCCAGTCGAACTTGCCATTAAATAGCAGGACCTCTCCGTTAACTACGATTGAATTTAGCATGAGTCCCCGTGACCGGGCTTCGATCAAGTCGTAGCAGCAGATAGATGAATGATTTTTCAATGAAAACCACTGTACTTGACTAGCGTGATGTTTTGCGATTCACGGAATTCTGCAGAGTCACTTTGCGGCGTCCACACCCATGCAATATGACGTTTGTATTGCCAATGATAGCCCTGCTCCAAATCGTTGGGATCTGCAGGGATTGCCTCAATTGTGATGGTATTAGTTATGATGATCATCGGCAATGTGTTTGTCTGGATAAGAAGCATAGGCGAACACATGCTTATGAGTGGTTTGAGCTTTCTGCAGTTTATACATATGTCACACGAAGGAATTGGAAGAATAGGCATTCGCTTTCACCACACTTTGGTTGAAGCAAAAAGGAATAAGATTACAAAAGACTCCAGACCAATAATCGGAAGGTGATGTACCTTGGGGTGTGTTCAAGGACTCTATGCGTGCAGCACTTTGGAAATCAGAGCAACTCCTGGATTTTTTGCATCAGAAGGGCAAATACTAGTTTGTCCAAGAGATGGTGAGTCTCACTGTTGCTGTTAGGAGGAAATCTCCGCTGCATTTTGCATTTCAAAAAACTCATAGTGTAATCATGTGTTATTTGAAATGTTATCCAGTTGGACAAAACACAATACTTGTGAAACAGATACGCTGTCACACACACGAATCAAATAAAACGCTTAGCTATTGGATCTGAACGACTTTTTGGTGCTAACTGTTAAAAAACCGTTTCCTTGTCACTCGCCGCATCTTAGTACTTATGAATTATCAACAAATTGAATTGAGTTGTTTCCTCTAAGTGGTACCATCTCCTTCATCCCCGTTGGTGCCTAACACAAAGCGATTAGCTGAAGAAATTGGTTAAATGCGTCGCCTAATGGATGCTTAAGTTGCCTTTGTGCAGACTTATGTCCACTGGTTAACCATCTCCGGCATGTCGTTTACCAAAAGAAGGCAGAATATTTGTAGCCACAATCGAGATGAACGACTTTAAGGAGAAGCGACGTGTCAAGTCCATATTTGCCTTGAGTTGGAGCGCATCTTCAATGCTCAAAGCAGAAGGTGTCAAACCGAAAGTTTGGAAATCACGATTTCATGCTACATTACTAAGTAATTGTTACCGACACCAGTCAGTCCCCTGCATCTATGAAGTTGTACTTGCTCCTGAGCTGGATATTTTACTAGTTACCTCCTGCTCCACATGCATAACCTTTTATGCCACGTGATGCCACCTTTTATTCAACATCCATGCAGGGACGTTAATTCATTGTTAGCTACGAAAATGTGCATTTTGTGCTAAAGTACTCACCAGTTCTAGGACGATTTAGTTGTCTTAAAATGTCCCTAACTGTTCCGGGAATTTCAAGACTGCTTGCGTGCAATGGTGTGGCAAGAAAGCTACAACTGGCAAAGCACTTGTCCATAATTACTTCATGCTCACAAAAATTTTGTCAGCTTTCACTTTTATTTGAGTTACGTGCCAAAAGTAACACGACGGTTGATTCATGGTTTCTACCCATCATCCTGTAGTGAAATTGGGGAAGAACATATCCAGTACAGCGGCTACTCATCCAGTCTACACGTCAAGCCTTTTCTTGGCAATAAAATGCATGCTTTTCAAGTAGTGAAGTAATGCGCATCTAGGTAACCGTATTCATCAAGCATGAACAGGGACGCCAACAGGCAGTCGGATGCTTAAGCGTGAGGGTATTTTTCAAAGCATTTAACGACATGGAATCCATTGTGATCGTCTTACATGGCCCAACTTGCAGTAATTCTTGACTTGCTACATCCCCAACACCTTAAGGAGAACATTAGAACTCCAAATCATTGCACCTTGGGCTAATCTAGGCAGATACTTCAGAGAGCCTGATTAAACGATTCAGCTATTAATGTTTCTAGCGTATTGCGTGTGCCTGAGGCTATGATTGCTTCTGCGTGTTATGGAAATCGAGCTCAAAGATCATTTGTAAAATGCTTCTTCAATGAGCAAATTTAGGTTCCTGCACACATCTCGCATCCCACTCCATCGGCATCAACGCTATCTCTATCGAAGCCTATACCCATCGGTACTGCGGGTGGTAACCCAATAGGATTCAAGCTAACAAGTATAAATACCGATTTATAGAGGTTACTACTGATCCAGCAAATATGTTCTAATGCTGGAAAGCTTCCTCTCCAAACGGTCGGTCCCTCCATATTCCTTCCAAGATTGGCCGTGAGTAAGCTCTTGAATGCAGCTCTTTCCCCTCAAAATCGTGGCAGATAAGAGTTGGCCTTAAATTAACAACTTGACTATATTTCCACCTTGAGTGAACCACCTGATTTGCATAGAAGCGTTCCCACCTTTAAGCAATTTCTGATAGAATGCATGAGTTATCAAAACAAGTTTACTACAATTTGGACAGCTTTAGCAATATGAATGGTAAAATGTGAAATACCAAGTTAACGAAACCAGCCCCACCAAAATTTACGTTGGATTTTTTCCCTTAGAAAAGGCATGCTTATACATGAACTGAAAGGGGTTAACTTTGTAATCACTGATCCATTGCTACCATTTCACCTAAGATGTGTTTGCTAATGATCTTAGAGCTGTAAGTACATTCGATCAACCATGGTAAGTTCAGATGGATAACCTTTTGAGATTTAAAGTTAGGCACAAAATAAGTTTGGTTTGTTAAATCTTTTAGATGACAAGAAACCACATTAGGCCATACGGGATCAGCGCCGCCGATTTACACTTTTAAGTCGGACACGGACTTCCACATAACATCGCGATAATTTATAGACCACTCCGTGCCCCACACTACTGAGCATGTCTTCCTTTGATCAGTATTCCCTATTGGTGAATCTAGAACCAATAGCGGAAGGCAAAAATAAAGAAGTCGCATGCAATTATCAATTGGCTATTAAACAGGCACCAAAGGTTGGTATATTGGATGTGTAATGAGCCCTCAGTCCCGACTAATTTATCCAAAGTATACCGAAATAAAATCCCACTCCAACGCCAACTTCTGTTTGCCTGGTGTGCTTACCCTTTTGATTTCTTAAATGTCATCATTAGTCGAATAATGTTTTAGTAAAATCAAATAGTAGCACAAACCGAGCGTTTTTCAAAGAAATTTCCCTCAAAGGTTTATAAAACAACCAATTTTAGTAGACTTTGCAAGAAATTGCACTAATTTGACTCCTTGCTTCTGCTTCTTGCTTGAGGTTCCTAAATTAGCAGGCGTGGTTGGCAAAAGCCATCGCTTATTGCTCGATTTGGGACTCCCTCTTAGCCGGAAGGCAGATACTCGTATCCGCCTCCAGAAGCGATGTCGTGTGCTCGGCTAGTAGCTAACATCCTCTGACTGTATGTCACCAAGGACGCATTCATACAAACATGCAATGTATGAGGTGCGGCATTACTTATGCGTTTTGGTGGTGAACTATAAAGATCAGGTCCATTACACCCGAAATTCCACGCTGCAAAACTAAACCATCAAACTAACAAAATCTTAAAGGTTTAAATTTGCATGCTTTATAATATCTGAGCTGTTTTTGCTAAATCACAAAGTTTAAAGACAAGCATGAACAGACATGAATGTTCTTTAAAACACATGATGGGATCATAAAAATACAAGGTCAGTAAGAAAAATATAAAAGGTGTCCAGATGTAAATGGGTGTATTCTCCAATCTCACAGCACTTTTGCAAAATGCTATCCACACTCTGTGAGTTACAATGCTGTGATAATCTAGGTTTCTTTGTAATTTGAATTGATTGCCTCTTTAAACAAAATTTCAGATCCCTTTGGGAAGATCTTGAGCATTATCGCCCTGGTAGCTGCAGCGACATGTGATCTACCTACGTATGCTGAGAAGGCACAAGTTCTTGAGGCTCACCTGCAACTGCGAGAGAAAGTGTATCCTCCTGCTAGTAATATGGAATTTATGGTGTGTTTGCGCGTAGCGATATTACACGATTAGATTTTCACATTTGATCACTACTTTATTTAATTGCTAGAACACCGCGTTCATTAGCACTTTAAGTTCTTCCACTTGATTTTGCCACCAATGACATTTTTAACTCTGCTTCTGATTTGGTTAGGAGTACTCTGATGAGTTGGAGCACTTAGCAGCTCATTGGGCTAGACATTGCATTTTTGGACATCCAGATCCGAATATATATTTGCACTACCGTGGAATTGGACAAAATATTGCGCTCATCAGCGGCTTTAAACCGTCTCTGACTGAGGGCGTTTGTGGATGGAAAAATGGATCCCAATCTTACTCATACTTTGATAACAGTTGTACTGGTAATTGCGACCCCTATACACAGGTGAGTTGACACGTGTGTCTGAGTATCTTCAATGCAATCTAATGTCACTGTGGGCAAACCACTAGCATGTTGTCATGCATGATGCATTGTCAGCAATAATTTTTGACTCTACAGATGGTTTGGGCAACATCGAAGGAATTGGGGTGCGCCATGTGGCAATGCGATGACCTCCGACGTGGCTGGAGCAATCCCCAATATCTGGTCGTTTGTCAGTACAGGCCTGAGTAAGTTCGACCTGTCCACATTCGTTGGTAATCACAACTGCTATACTTGAAAATGCATTGATTGCTCCTCCAGAGGAAATCATTTGAATGAAAAACCTTACAACCACGGAGAAAGTTGCAGCGACTGCCCAAACGGATACTTGTGCTTTCGCAGTCAGTGCATAATTAATCCTGATTGCTTCAAAATACAACCGACATTGCAACTATATGATGTCAAAGACATGTCGGTGCCAAAGTGCGTGCTAGCTTAGCTTTACTGCGGATGGATATGACTATCATGAAACTTTTCCTGTTACTTATCACAATTCTTATTTTCTCAATTTTTTCCTGCTTCAAGCTTCACAACGCTTTGTGAAAATGGTGATGGTGTTAATAAGGCAAATGTTTATTGTTGACTTTTGTTTTATAGTGGCTTGTAGATGATGGTTAGCGCTACTGCAGAAAGGTGGCCATTAAAAAACCTGAAATAATAATAAAGACGTACAAGTTAAAGTTAGTTATAATATCGTGCATACGTTGTGACCTGTTGGTAATTTTGTAAGCAGCCGAAACTTGTTTAACTCAGACATGTAAGCTCATATCCTAACGAGGCCCCTAATGAGAAGCTACTTCTTGGAAGGGATGTGGTGGGTGAGGCCTAATACGTTGGCAGGATGAAGGACGACAGCCTGCCATTCACTTGGCTTTACACGGTGCTAAAAGCATTGCAGGCCTAAAGTACGGCGAAGGTGATTTGTTCCCCACAGAGCAATGAGTGAACAGCACCGGGTGCTAGCTTTGCACGCTAGTCTTGTTACCCATCACAGTGCTTCTGTGTGTTAAAACAGTCAGCTGCAGCCGCTGCCTCAATAGGGCGCAAGTTCTGGTTGTGGGAGGCTTTTTAACGTCATATCGTGGCTGCCATCGTTGCTTACCGATGGTGGCAATAGTGGCAAGAAAAAATGCACCCGTAGATCGTGCCGCCACTTAGTTCACAGAGGATGTTAAGTCCTATGCCCCTCTTTACAACTTTACCCTTTTTGTTGCTGCTGCACTTCTTCGGACTTATCGCCTGCTACGTCATCGGGGCGTGGGTTGAATGGGACATTTCTCCTCCTCGCTTTACAAGGGGTGTTTTTTGAGTCATGTCATGCAATACGTCCTTTGGTTTGCCGTTTCAGAGCCAAATGCTATTACTTGAGTTAGAATGGACGAGAAGTGTGGACACTCCTGTAAATACGCTCCCCTACCACTTTGAAAGCATCGTCCATACTGTACTCGTGAGATTGCTCTTCAGTGTCGGTGAAGGAGTCAACTTATCTATATGCACACGCACGCACACACTCAAAATTTGAAGTGTAGATATGCTGTGGAAGCAAAAGCACAATGATCGGAGAGAAGTCATGGAGGTGACCTTCACAGATGCCTTTTGGTAACTGATCTCTGCTTTTAAATCCATCCACCTATCCTTCAACGTCTGCTTAGTAGTTGTTGTGTTGGGCATCATTCTTCGTACAGGCATCACTGGATTTATTCGCCTTATAACCTCCAAGTTGGCTTCGGATAAAATGTGGAGGCAGCTGTGTGGAGGAGGGGAAAAGGGCTCAGGGTCACTAACTTTGGTCCTTCATACAGTCAGGGTATTAGGGCGAGATCTGTTGCATTTCGTTTTGCGATCCTTAACAAATTTAAACATTGATTTGGAAGAAGACATCTGTAGGTATATTTATGAGTTGATCTGTAAATGTTCTTGTAGACTAAGCGTTGTCAGTGTGGTCGACTTCTTCCCCAGCAAAACTGTACTTTCCCATTGCGGGGGCATTGCAACACCTTAACAACTTAGTCTCACACAACTGCGCACAAGCAGGAGTACTCTCCTTCGAAAGTGTAGGCGCAGTAATTTCCTTTGGGACAGCCTTTGCTATTGCTATTATTCATCGTCGAATCGGGTGGATAGCGGGTGCATTTGCTTAAGCCAGAGGAAACGAGCATAGTTGGCGTCGAATTGACGAACTGCGTAAGATCGCAGCCTCACAAAAAACTGCGATTGCAATGGCAAGATGGAGACACGCTTAAGTTAACGGGAATTATTCTGTTCATGTCTACATACTCGTGCATTGCCTTTATTATTATGATTGATAAGGGAGGCAAGGTGTGTGTGTGTTGAGTGAAGAACGGCAGAAGGACCTAATGAATGGGGAAAAGGTTAGCTGCAAGGCACGTGCTGGCATGGCTTTGCGCGCATGCATGCTCCTTTCTTCAGTGGCCCTAACGTAGCACTGAATGCATATTCGGCCTGGGTGGAGGGACATTCACCATTACGCGTCGTCTTCATTTTTCTGGCACCAACTGCCTTTGCGCATGTTGGGAGGGAGGAAGGAATAACCCGTCTGAATTGCTGATTAGCAGTCATTGTTTGTGGCGAAATGGGCGAGTGGGTTGAAATAGGAAGTGTAGGCCTTTGTAGAAGTGATAAGAGAAGGTAAGGAGGAAGAGGTGGGATTGAGTGCCCTCAGATTGTGAATCACGTGCCATGTTGAAACGAGACAAGCTACAATATGGCTACCCAAGTAGCCGCAAACAAAACCAAGAAGGAAATAAACAACAACAAAGCGTGTTGCAGGTGAAGAAGTAGTGAGAATTCTGCGTTGAATGGATAGCTGACGAATATTAGACCGTAGGCAAGTCAATTGCAAGCATCTAATTGTAGCGTTCTATGGACGAAAAGACGGAAGTAGGCAGTGTTGAGGAAAGAAACAAAAGAAACTGTTTGTTGCATAAGCAAAGGAAAAAGAAAAAGTGGTGAACAAATATATGTGTCACACATGTGTGGCAAGAAAACGAAATGAGGAATAAGACTTGATAGCGGCAACATTGTTGCTAGAATGAAAAACACAGAAACTTGTTTGGCAACCGTAAGATACTTACCAAATTACAAATGAGAGATTTGGGAGCTGGCAGACGGTGGTGTTGTTAGTGGCGAGGATGCAGTAAGAGATGTTGGGTTGGATGAAGAAGAAGAAGAGACAGTTAGGTGTGTATGTATGAACGTATGCTTGAGGCAAAAGAAAACGGTGCCAGTGGTTAGATCTTTGAAGGAGAGTTGTAAATTGTTCATAAATGTGTGTGTCACGTATGTGTGACGAAGGGAGGACATGTGAAAAGTGTGAGGTGAAACAACGTCATAATAGGAGGATAGTAACTGCTCAACAACTTAGCCTTAGTAAAATAAAGCAGAAGTGAAGTGGACAAAATGACTGAATGAATATGCAAGTGAATGAATGAGGTAGAGAAGGACTTCTCCTAACAGGCTATAAGTAGTGGTGGTGCGATAGAAGAGGTGGTAGGAGCGGAGTGGCTAAAAGGTGCACTCGGTAGGTGCATGCGATCGAGTGGATAAACGAGTGAGAGGGAAAGGAATGCTACTGCTACTACTACTACTCGGACAGTATAAGCGGGAGGAGGAAAGTGGCATGTATAGTTTGGAGGAGAGGAGGGGAGAATTGAAGAAACAAGGGTAAAAATTTGTGCAAGGAATGCGTAATTAAGGAATGGGCATAATAAAAGGCTAGTGGAAGGGGACAATGGGGTGTGTGGGTGGTGGAGTTTGCATGGGCAAGGGAGACGAGCGGGTAGGACCTACTCTGCTGTCGGCGCGCGCCCTTCTTTCCTCATCGGGCAGGAACTGCGATTTACGTCATGCCCAGATGACAGCTGTGTTCAAAAAATTTTGAACAAACTGAGTGAACGTCTCTTTGCCGCCAGCAAAATTTTTGATTCCCCTGATGGCCATGAATTAAAATAACAGATGCTTTCTAACATGGATCTCATGAAAGTATTGGTTCAAAGCAGAATATTGTGATGTGTGTGGAATATGAGGCAGGTTCATAAAGCCAAACCTTGGTCCTAAATGAAACCGGCCAATCATTTTAACTGTACTTGCGAAATTAAAAAAGAGTTGGAGGGAACCAACCCATCGAAATTTTGATTGTGCAGGAACGCGAGTGTCCTCCACACTGTCAGTTTTGCAGTTATTTGCACCACTAGAGTGATGCGTCTTATGTTGTGTTGTACGCGATTGGTGCGTTAAAAGCTCCTGCAAAGGAGATGACATTCGCGATCAGACTGTACTCCACTCCGCATGTAATTAAGAATTGCATAAATATTGCTGCTTGAAAATGGCAATGGGCCGGAAACGCGGATGAAATCAAGTGGTTGCTTAGATGATTTCAGTAAGGCGCTGCTATGCTTTAGCATGACAAGAAGATGGACGTGGTTTTAAAGCGAGTTTTCTAGCATAACCAATATTTGGGATTTTGGTGAGGAAAGAACAAAAATATAGGGTTAAAAACTAGGCCTGCTTGTTGAAGCAATCTTTAGCTTAAGTTTTACACCGCCGCTCTGCTTGTTTGGTAAATGTTCGGAAGGCTTCTGTGTGAAGCGATTCATCAGCACTTCTGAAATGCTCCAGAATAGTTGAAACCGACTACGGAAAGTAGTCTCAATGTACTACGCAGTTTATTTTTTTAAACTTGTCAATGACTGTACTTTTTTCCAATCAAGGGTAATTCCCATTGCACTAGCTATGCGGCCTCTC